>JASSUY010007945.1:0-35418 GCA_032466535.1 Forpus xanthops | reverse complement strand
AGAGGGGCAGGATCACCTCCCTCAATCTGCTGGTCACACTCCTTTTGATGCAGCCCAGGATATGGTTGGCTTTCTGGACTGCAAGAGCACACACTGCCGGCTCATGTTCATTTTCTCATTGACCAACACCCCCAAGTCCTTCTCCTCAGGGCTACTGTAAATCTCTTCTCTGCTCAACCTGTAGCTGTGCCTGGAATTGCTGAGACCCTGGTGGAGGACCTTGCACTTGGCATGGTTAAACTTCATCAAGTCGGTATCTGCCCACATGTGTGTCAAGGTCCCTCTGGATGGCATTCCTTCCCTCCAATGTATCAGCCGAACCACACAGCTTGGTGTTTTTCGGAAACTTGCTGAGGGCTCACCCAATCCCACTGTCCATGTCAGTGACAAAGATGGTGAACAAGACCGATGTTCCCAACACCGGTCCCTGAGGGACACCACTCATTACCGGTCTCCAGCTGGACATTGAGCCATTGAGCACAACTCTTTGTGTGCGGCCATCCAGACAGTTCTTTATCCACCTATCAAATTGATGTCTCTCCAATTTAGAGGCAATAAACTTCCATAAACTTAATTTCGGAGGCCAAGTTAGCACTGATGAACTAATGTCAGTTTCACTGGGTATGAAATTTATCTGGGCGTCTTGCATAATAGAAGAGAGTTGCTTTAGAGTGTAGGCTTCATGCACTTGAAGTAGCTTAGGTTAGGTGGTACATACGTACTTTCCCTAGTGCTTATTAGTCAAAGCAAAGGATTGCAACTCTTTCCATTTTGAAGTAAACTTGACTTCTGTTTTCAAATGATTTATTGTAAAGATGACAGTAGCAGATATGATAAAGTTGTATGTTAAATTACCTATAATGACTCAGTTTGTCTAAATTGACAATTAGAGGGCAGGAAGATCCTAGAATGACCACAGCCTTGTTTCCTTGATGCTCCTGTCAAGAGTGTACTGTGGTTTTACCAGGTCTGAATGCCTGGCACTCATCTACTCAAACATAAAAACCCCTGAGTGAATAGCTGAGTTTTCTCTTGATACAGAGAAGGAGCACAGCTGTGGCACTTGAAGATTAGAGCTTAAGGGATACAGTAAAGTGCCTTTGCCCCCAGGATATGCTCACTTGGCAATGGAAGTATGGGAGTGTTGTACTGGGACTGGTTTTGTGTAAAAGCAAAGTTGAAAGATTATGAAACTAAAAATGAAAGCACGTTTTTCTAGGCTGAAACTTTTGTTTTGGAAGAGGTTGTGTGTATTTTCTTTTACGTTTTTTAATGTTTTTCTTCCTAAGCAAATCACGCTTTTTAAATGGAGCTAAATATACAAGATAGGGAAGACCTTTGCTTAAGCAGAATTATGAGAGAAATGTATATAAAAAGAGCCATTTTTTTTTTTCCTGGAAGGTTTCCATAATTTACAATTTCTAAATAATCCACTTAAAGAAATTTGCAAAGATGTCACCATGCGTGATAATTTTATTTGATATATATGTTTAAGTACAGCTGTGATAATATTATTATTATGAGGTGAAATGTCATGCTAAACACTTTGAAGCAGGAAGATGTGAACTCATCTGGGGAGTTGTATTCATAACCAGTAATAACTAAACAGTATTTTATTAGCTCTTACGAATCTCATCTGAGATCTAAATTTAGATTTTGCTAATGTATCCTAGAAACTCTTCTTACAACAAAATGTCTAGTCATCTTCTAAGTCTTAATGTTTTTGTGGCCTTAACTACAACCTTCAGCTGAATTCTTTGCTTCAATTTTATGCCTTATGATAATTCCAATATTTTACAATTAATAAATTTTCTTCCTTATAATTTCTTCTAATAGACACTTGCTTTCTGTCCTCACAAAGTTCTTAATCTACTTTTTCTATGTATCTTTCATTACTTTATTCACTGTTGTTCTTCATCATTCATCTCCTCCATCTTTATCCTTCATCTGTACTTTTCATCTCTTGTTTCTGCAGGTGGAAGTTTTGAAGATTTCTTACTCTTTTAGTGAACTTAATGGCGTGGGAGTGTCATGGTGAATATTTATGACTTTGTGGCAACTGTTTCAGTGAAACTGTGATGGTTTCCTCAAAAAAAATAGAGAAAGCTTTAATATTTTTACTTTTTTTCTGGCTTTTTTTTTATTATTATTATTTTGTTCATTATTTTTGCACATCCATCTGCCCGAGTGTCCCTTCCTTTTTTTAGTTATACAAAGCTTTGAATTGGTACTATTAAGCTGTACCTACAATATACTTACTTTGTTTATGCTAAAATCAGTCATAGCTATAGTTTGCCTTGTTTGTTGGAATAAAAATAAAATACCCTAATATCCATGCTTAGCATTGAATGCTTAAGCATGCAGTTTTTTTTCATGATTAATTGTGGCCTCTGAATGGAAGAAAAGATAGTATTTGCAGACACAGGTTGAGCACTGTTATTATTGCAAGAAATGGGAGGTGGGAAGGGTAATAAAGGTTCTTTGAAATCAGTGAATTTGTTCTCCTTTTGACGTTTTTAACAAAGCATGTCTATTCATGGTGATACTCCCTAAAAGTTCAGATTTTAATAAGGCCAGATTTCTAATTTTCTAGATATGACATGCATATAAAGATATTTTCTTTTCCTGTAGGAGTACTTACTCTCAAAATACATAAAAATGGTTGAAAATAAGGTTTTGCAGTTACAGAATTTTCTTTAAACAAAGCCTTTTTTCTTATCCTTGTGTCGCAGTTGAAAGAATATTTCTTAAACACCAGGTTGCAATGACAGTTGCAGTGAAATGCAAAAAAAAGTGAATACTAGTTAAATGAAGAAATCGCAACCATAACTGGACAGAATATGAAGCCAGGCACTTATACGTGCATCCTAATTTTCATCATCTACTCTGAGTAAACTAGGCTGTGTAATTTAGAGGGCCTCTTTCAGCTTTTGCTTACTCATATACCACTGGGGACTCAAGGTTGGGGGACAGTGGGGAGCTTCAACACTTTTCTAAAGCAAACAGTTCTAAAAACTGCAGAGCCACAGCGCCTGTTCTAAAAACGGATTTGTACCTGCTATTAATTGGATCCAGGGGCGGAATTAACAGCATGCAGCCAAAAGGGAAAATTTTATCTTTGCGTCACAAATGTAATGAAACTTCTTGATCCAGTGCCACTAATAGCTCTGGCTAGTTTGACACAATCTTGTAGCTTTTTTAAGCTAGCAGGACAGCAACATCTTACGGCTGTGAAAAGTATTTCATTCTTAGCTGGGTAATGGGAGAGAACAAAGCTGCTCCATTCATTGCTCTGAGTTTTGTAGACACCAGCTTTTTAGTCATTCTAGTAAATGTGTGTTACTGTATTGTTATTATAAGTCTTATTCTCTGTTGTGTCAGTTTAGCTTTCCTTAGTATCAATGAGGGAAAATAATCTAGCAAGGAGTCATTTTTTTTAACTACATTTGCTATCTGAAATGAGAATTTCAGTGGGATAAGAAAGCTACGAGTTTTCATTTAACTTTACTGCTTATGCTGGAAAAAGCCAGTGGGATAACTTCAGGTGATAAAATATGTTGTTACGGGGCTATGGAAAATTGGAGGTGGCGAGCAGGAGCAAGCTAGGAGAAAGTTCTGTGAGATAGAATGTTATTTTAAGGTAAATGATCATTAAAATAATAAATCTGAAAAATGTTTATTAATGGCTGATGCTAGAAAAAGTGTTAATTAGAACAAGATGTGCTTCATTATTTTTTGTGACTATTTAAACTTGTGGCCTTTGTTCAAGGTGCTTTCATACTTACTGTTCTGTGAAACATGGAAATGTTGTGTATGCCTCCTTTCTTGAAAGTATTTAACAATTCAAATATACTTCTCCCAGCTAATGTTTGGCTGAAATGGAGATTTTGCTAACTTCAGCAAATGTTCTGTTTCTATTTCAAAATTCTTTTTTTTTTTTTTTTTTGTTTTCATTTAACCTGTATTGGTTCATTGTTTTTATGAAATGTTTGATATTGAATGTGTCTTTTTTTAAGGTAAAACCAAAACTTCATTGAATCCTGTTTAAAGAAATCCATATGTTGTTGTTTATAAATATCCATTGGCTTTCCCAACGCAGTTGCACGTAGTTTTCACTGATATATTCAATGGTTTTCACTTAAGTATACAATTGTTTGAAGACTTCACCAATGTTTATGCCTAGTTTTTGTGCATTGAAGAAACAGATTTTCTACACTTGCTAGCTGGAGTTCGTGTGATATGGTCTGATATCTGCATAGAGTGTTGGCTTTGAGATGGATGCCACCCTTGTGTTTTTGCCTTACCGAGTATCTTAATGGCAATGAAGATGCATTCCCTGTTTGCAATATTTATTAGTAGATATTACTAGGAAATATCTGTAAGCTTATGCTGTGAATGTGCAGCGTTTCTTAGTTTCCCACTGAAAAAAAGCTTCTTAAGGGGGAGAGGAAAGTTGAAATTCAAATAGAAATGCCAGTTTTCATTTTGCATCATTTTCAATCTGTGTATTGACCCAGTGGCAGCGTGTTTTTAAGGGTAGACCTTTGCTAAGCAAGAAGCCTGTGATGCTCACATCAAGGCTATGATTTTTCTCCCATCTTCAATAGTAGGTTTTAAAATTCAGAAGTTTATAGATTGGAGTGTTTTTCATCTTGGATGTGTTACAGTGTAATCCCAGTTAGAGACAGGGTGTCCGTGTTGTTCAGAGAATAAGAAATAGACTTACAATCTGAACTAGCATGAACAAGTGATTAACATGCTTTGCAGTCCTACAATAAATTAAGCTGATTTAGTGTGTGGAGAGGCAGATATCAGAAATGCCCAGTTTCCAAGTAGCTGTTTAATCCTGATACTATGATGATAAGAATCACGTGAGCTATTGGAAATCTTATTTTCATAAAGCTGAGCTTCATAAAGGTGTATAGCAGAGTATAAATGGTAAGTGAACTGTTGCTAGTGTTGGAAAGCACTCTTACAGTACATTTTGAAGAACCATGAAATTCAGAGCTCTATGTATCTATATAAATATATATATATATATTGTGTTGTATTCTTATGCTGACTTCTGAACAGGGATGCATTGTACTCTGTAGTGAACACATGTGTAGAAAACAGTTGTCAGAGTTAAGTGTCATCTGTCCTTTTTTAGCTACTGATTGTACGCTGACAGAGGATTTAGAGGTTTTTATAACTGTTATTTTACACCCTAGATTTCTAGAGATTCTTAAAACTGTCATGCTGTAAAAATGTGTGTGTTAGTTGCTAATCTGGTAAGATCCTCAAAAATGTAAAATAAGCTTTTTGTGAACATGTGGTGTAAAAAAGTTGGTTAACATTATGGAATAAGATGGGGGTAGTATATCTTCAATCCCGAGATCATTTTTATTACCCGTTTTTAAGCAGGAGATTGACAAATCTGATCTTTTGTTAATTTAGGCTTTTAATGACCTCTCCTGACTCTAAGAAAGGTGCAGTATTCAGTGAGAAAGACAAGAGAAAACTTCTGTATGTCCGAAAAAAATCTTGGGAAAGATGTCTTCAGAAATTGTACTCGAGAGTGATTATAATTTTTTTACTGATTGTTATTGATTGACATGGGCAAACGATGAAAACTTGTGCTCACCAAAGGTAAAATCCTTGTGCAGAGAAACTTGGCACTCAGAAGTGCTTAGTGGAACTTAAAGAAGCTGTAGCTAGTATTGGGTATTCTCAGGTTGGATTTTCTTCCAGTGCTTAAGTATTGGTGTGATTATAGAGCAAAGTGCTTTTCATAGTATCCTTACCCTGCACAGGACATCGCTGTAAAACTTGTGACTTCTATGAGGTTTTGAAGAGAATTCAGCTATTTGTTGAAGCTTGAAAGAATGGATAAATGTGATAGCACATCCCGTTTGATCTTACCTTCCAAAGCAAAGCATCCAGGTAGAGATAAGATGAAAGTATGATTTAATTAATCTTGCAGTGTGTAGAAAGCTGGTAAGGGATAACACAAAGAAATATATGACTTAAATCTGTGGTAGTATTAAGTGCTTTTAGGTGAAATTATAAACATAATCTCATATTTTTTCCCTTGTAGTTTAGTAACACTTTGGAATTCTCTGTATCTGGGGAAAATGAATAGGAGTGAAGAAAAAAAAGGCTTGTTTATGTGTAGGAGAATGCTGTATCACACATTCTAAACTTAATTATCTTTATTTATTTAGAAATGTATTCTGTGTTTGTTAAAGAAACAACCTTTTCTGATTTCATTAAGCTTCTCAGTCATGCAGACTTTCAGTCAGGGAGTGTGCTTTGTTATGAGCCCAGTCAACGATCCCTATAAAAATGTTTAATTAACTCTTTGCCAGTGTCAATATAGTTCCATTATACTCGGAAAGCTGGATAGGCTCCCTCTGGTGGCTCATTTACATTGACGTTCTGTTTTAGTATCTGTTTACTCAAGCAAACAAAGCTGCTGATCCCAGGTATCAGTCAGGCATCAGCTCCTTGTGGGTTTACATTTTAACTGAAAAACATCAATTTTTTTTACAGACTGAAACAACAACATTTATATTCACAGCAATTTCATTTTGTTAGCAAAATAAATGAAGAGGTACAAGGTAATAAAGCAAATAAAATTGAATTAATTCCTTCTAAGTCTAAATTGCACAATAGGTGGGTAGCAGTAGTTTAGGAGTGGCACTCACAATATTGCTTATTCTTAAACTTAGGAAATATTTGGGTGCTAAATAAAATTATTCAATAATGTGAAGTCTGTCTTTTAAAATGGTTTAATTCTGTAGCTGAACTATGATTTTGAATTAAAATGAATTCTGACATCAGAATTCATTTAAGCTGTTTCATAGCATTAAAGAGAAGCATTTAAAGAGAGTGAGTGTACCTGTCACTTATGTGTAGTCATCTTAAAATTATGAAGCCAGGAGACTTCATGGCTCAAAACTACCAAGTTTAAAGTGAACTTGCCACCTCTGTAATATTAATTTCCACAGATCCTTTTGAATTCCACACTGTTGTAATTTAATGGGATCCTTATAATACTGGCAATAAACCATTCTGTCTCTGAAGCAGTGAGAGAAGTATCAAAGCCAAATGACATGCAGACTGCACATAAAGTTAAAAATTTGGTTTGATGCAGTTTACTTCTTTTGTTAAGTTATTTTCAATAAAGCTAATTACTGAATAGAATATAAAAAAAATCATAGAAATTATAGTTATTAGAATATGAATATTTAACCAAAGGTAAAATTCTGTCCAGCTGTTTCTGAAGGAAAGGAAGGAGGAAGCAGTCACAGGAGATGTGAATAGGAGGGAAATGGAGGTATTTAGGTTTATAAAATAGAAATGTAAAAGAAAGGGACAAATACAACATAATCAGCAATAGATGCCTGTAGGAATTTGAGAAGAAATGTATTATAGAATATTTTTAATGAATATACATTTGCATTTTTAAATTAATACCTTGCCCTTTTGTCCCTTAAACATTCTAGCAGCTGAGATTCACAAAGCAAATAATCTTTAGCAAACATGGAAAAATCTCTAAAAGTAGCCTTTCAATATCCACACAGATGGACATGTTTGTAAGATTTTATTTCTGATGACAAGTTGTGCATTTCTCTTCATTCTTTGACAAACAGTCATTGAGAGCACAGTTCATAGTATAATCTCCAATATACTGTGCACCTGCATGTCTGTGTTAAAAATAAACAAACTTAGTCTTCTAATTATATGTTGCCAGTAACAGAAGCAGGCGGTTTAGCAAATAATAATTTCCTATTGTGCAGGGTTTTTTTTGGAACAGTTTCCCACTGTGTCCAAGTTCCGCATCTCCTTAATATTGGTGGTCAAAATTTCTAAGAAGTGAGATGCCCAATTTGTTTTGTAATATACATTTTTAATAGCATAGATTCACTGTGGAGGAAAAGAGCCACAACGCTTCATCATTTAAAAAAGAACTAAGCACATCACATTCCTTAAGGTCTTTATTCTGGGTAACTAAAACAGACGTAGATGGGATTAAAGAGATTACTGGTTAACCTAAAAATGTCTGACTTGAATCTCAAATTCACATGATTTTAAATGCAGAATTATCGATACAGTGTTGAAAACAGGTTGACTTGAAGTTTAACTAGACAGGGAAATACACCCTGCAGGAGAGGTCCATTTTAGTACCTCAATACCACTAGTTTTCTATCAGTGCTTTTATCAAAGAGATAAGTGATTATCATAACAAAGCAGAGCCAGGTTTTGGGATTCTTAATCCCATTGTTTCTCAGAGGCAGGAAAAGGATTTGTCTGTAGCTTTAAAACTTTATTAAACTTCTAGGGATTTTCTTTTACATTTTAATATAGTTTAGGACTAATAGCTAAACTTTACCAGTCTGGTATCTGACATTTCTTGTCTTTGAATACTCCTAGAATAAATTTTTGAATTACAGCTGGCCTGGTAAGCAGGAGCTTGTCTTTTTTTTTGTGATATATATTCAAAATTCAGAAAAAACTCCCAGTGTATATTAGCAGCTGTTTAAACTTACATTGAAACTTATTTTGGAATATCAGAGACTAAAGATGGAATAAACATGTGAATTATATATCTAAAAATTTGTAAAGGAATATGTAAATGGCAATAGACTTAATTTTGTTCATTATAAATCTATTTCATTACTCTGTATATATATATATAAAAATAAAAAATGCAAAAATGTGAACACATACCTCTTGCAGCTGTGTAAACTCCTATTAATGATTGTTAATGCATTTGATAAATTTTTGTTAGAGCATGTCAGCAAACCTTAGTTCACATTGCCATCCCAGCTTTACTGGGTAAACCACAATGGCCAGTGATATAAAACTGGGATGGCAGCATGAACCAGATGCTGATTTATATCTAGGTAGTCTCTTTTAAGCTCAGTTAACTCAGACTGAGAAAGAAACTATAATAGTGGAGCAGTGAATCAACAGTATTTTAAATCTTTCCCACATGGCTTTGTAAGAAAATCTAGAAAAAGAAAATAAGAAAAGTATAATTTGCTATAATTTTTCTTGCTTTCTCAATATTTATGAAAAATAATAAAATTTTTAAAGAAGTGTGAAGAGTTTTTTTTCATCATATCTGTTTTTGTCATATAGCACCTGGGACATTCTTATGTTGTTCAGCATTTTAGGAAGAGGGAGGAATGGTGAAACAATCTCCTGGGCATTTTGCTTCTTGTAACTGAGAGAACAGAAGCTTTTGGATGGGACAAGCTCACAAAAATTGTATTTTCATAGTGAAACTAGTGTAAAGGCCTGCTGCATATGTGTCTTTAGCTTGTCCAGCTGAGCTTGCTTCTCGTGATGTCTTGGGAAAGGATGAGACCAGTGAAGAGTTAACTTTTTACTATCAACATCAGAAAGGCACATTTGCAATCTCTCCCAGTCTTGTCTTCCTTTTTACACCTCATTCGCTCACCGCTGCTCTTCATTTCAAGGCAGATCCTTTGACCTAAGCAGATTACTGTAGATGCATGAAGGGCAAAGCAAGCTAGCCGTGCTTTTGAAGGAGGAGATTTTGGCTCCAAAATAGGACACTAAGCTTTTCAGCCTTATGCTGCTTTACCTAGTCAGCACAAGGCAGTGTCTCTGGGTGCTTAGTAGACTCCTGTGGAATCAGATGGGAAACAAAAGCAGAAGTGGCAGCTGCTGCAAATGTGGGAGCCTGTGCCATTAGAGGGAGTCAATTACTAATGAGGGCCTGCGAGACCGTGTTTCCTTGGTTTCCATGACAGTTATTAGGTAACACAAATTGAATTGTCTCCCACAATGCTCTTGAGTGATAGTGGGGCAATGGGGTGCCCCTGGGATGCAGCAGAGGAGTTATGACTTGCAGCAACTCATCACTCTAAGTGTATGAAACTCTGGATTACTGTGTCTTACTTTTTTGTTTACTGATTTTTTTGTTTGTTTGTTTGTTTGTTTGTTTGCAATTTGTTGTGATTTACTTATTTTTATTTTTTTTTTTAATGGAAGACCCTGGCATGTGCTGCACAGTTTCTCAAACAATATTTTCCCCTTTTTATTTAGAGCTGAGCTTGGCAAAGAAAGGATATGAGCAATTATACAGGTGGGCTACTCAGGGGGAATGAAGATATAAGGCATCCAAACAGGTATTGGCAATCTGAAGCATTGTAAAAATGCCCCTCCAACAGATTTCTGTAGTTCCAGTGCGGGAGACTGCCAGCAATGGGAGAAGTTCAATGGGCAGAAACAAAGAGAAGAACAAGGAAGTCGAGGTAAGAGGAAGGTTTCGTTTTGCTACAGTGCAATGAGTGTGCTTTTGGTAGGCAGTGGGTTTGGCTGCTCAGCAGGATGCAATGTGCTGTAGCGTTACGCAGTACACATGGGTGCAGCATGCTTTAGCACACTGAAGCAAGCTACTGTGATAACATCTCAGCATTACATAGAAAATTATCGTATTTGAAAGAAAAAAAAGGAAGGAAATTGCAAACTGCATAAGGGGTGTTTAACATTTGTATGTAATGGCATGTGGTCTGCTAGTACTGACAGTCATGGTTCCTTATAATCTGTCAAGTAGCAGCTGACTTAGAATTGGTTGGATAAAAATGTAGTTTTGAAGAGATTCCTATCTCTGTTTCAAAACAACAAAAATATCATGCTAAGGCCTTTGTAATGTGTGTATGTCATTCATGTATGCATGAACTCTAAAACTTACTCTTTATTAACATTTAAAAGGCATCAACATTTAGTTTTTTATCACTTGACTGACTTTCTTTGATTCATAAACATACAAAAGTGTTCCATTAGTAGAAATTGCGTCCTGTTGTTTTTCAGTTAGAAAGAACCAGTAGGTTCATACTATATTAATAGGTAGAACAAAAAATACAGGAAATCAGTGCAATTTTAATGGTCTTTTTACCTGTAGGAACCTCTTTTGCTGTGCGTAGATTAAATATGCATTGTGCAAGACCAGAAAAAAAAGAGGCATCCCTTTGCATCTGAAAACATAAGTAGTCTGTAGATGTAGCAGTAAATGTACATAAAATAGGCATCTGCTTTTTGCAGACATGTTTCTTGTCTGTTTTTCTTATTCTCTTGCTGAATGAAAAATAAGGAACTATTGGGAAAACAAACATAATGTCTTTTAAGTATTATCTAAGAGATTGTGTGACAGACTCATTCCTGAAGAAAGTAGTGGTTTAACCTTCCTGGTTTCTTTTTTTTGTTGTGGCTTTCAGGATACTGAGTTCAACAGATGGTTGATACTTATAACATGCCTGTGTGATTGGGGAAAAGTATTAGTAAGCATGCAGGCTTTTTTTTTCTTCTTTTAGATACCTTTTTTGCTCAATATTTGGCTTCAACCATTTTATTATGATAATATGATTATTATTATTATGATAATGTGATTATTCTGATCTTTTGTTTGAGCACCTGTGTATAAGCAGTGTTCTTCTGAAGTAGTCTCCAGTTGCTTATTGGTAGCACTGCTTTCAGAGTTCATAACATCTAGAGATTTATGTTCTGAAATAGGAATGTTTTTGCTCTGGCTTGTTTTTATTCTTCCATTGATGGGTTAAAGATGAAGGTTCAGTTGGAAGCTATACTTTCTATTAAGACTTGAGATGTGGAAAGCAGATGTGTATAATGTTACCTAACTTAAATTGCTTTTTTGTTTAAATTTGAATATGGAATTAACTGAAGAATACATACAGCAGTCACACAGGGGTAAGATGAGTTTGATAGTTCATTTAGGGGGATGTGAGAAATGTGGATCTTCTGAATCACAATAGTCTCATGCTTTTCTATGTGTTTTCTCCTGTGAGGGCTGGGTTGCATAATTTCAGCAAGACCCCAGAAAAGTCTTTTTTTGAAAGCTGCAGAAGTTACAGCAGAAACGAACAAAATGACTGGGATAATTACCTTCTAGAAAGGTCTCTTCTAAAATGAATATTAAAATCCAAACACCAGCAACAACAATGAAAAATCAAACATGCGCAAAAACCAAACCAACTCCACAAAACTCCTAACCAAACTTAAAGTATATGCTGCTTGTCGAAATATATTTGCTGAAGTTCTTTTTGCTGGGCAGAGCCTAATCATCCCATTTGAATATCTGCTCATTCATTAAGGCTTATGGCTATGATTTATACAGTGTAAAAAGACTTGTAGATCAAGTGACAAAGGCTAAAGTTTCTCATAATAGTATCTTTAGTTTATGTTAATTATGATGATGTCCAAGGTTGTTTTGTGGATGCAGTTTGGGAGTAGTGAACCAGCCAGACATAGGTTTATTGTTCAGAGGTTACTTGGGCTGATGTTGATGGTCTTCTATCCCTGCAAGTCCTACACAGTATGGTCTCAAAAGGGAAACTTCCTTGCTTGTACTCCTTGTTTTGCGTATTATGTGTTATTTCTGTGATTACTTGCTTCCTGTCTTTGAGTATCAGCTTTTCTGAGGTGAAAGCTAAATGAAATAGTTAAATGGGCTTCCTAGAGCAGTGAAAGCATCAAGCTGGTTTAGGTCCAGCAAGACCTGAAAAAAATGAAATGTCTGAAAGGTCTTCCAATTGCTAGGATATTAGTTATTAGGATTGTATGCCAAATTCTGCAATTTCTAGAGAGTTTTATATGATGTCCTTACAGCATCATGAAAATTCAGGAAGACTTCATCTTCTATCAAATTGCAGAGCTTGCTGCAAGGAACAGTTTCCAAGTTTGCAGTGAATTATGCAGATCTAGCTGACTTAAGAACTCAGTTGCATATGATTCATGATGCAGCTTATTCTCTAATGCTTTCCTGTGGTTTTTGATGCTCAGACCTTCCTTATCTGAAGGTTTTAGTATGTACCTATGCACCTGTACAGGTGATTGCCAAATACTGGTCTGTGTTTAAGAATATTAAGTAGTATGAATTATGAGTCCAATATTAGGAGTAGAGGCATGGTACTAGTGGCTGGAGGAAGCTTTTTCAGACCATTTTGCTATGCAGTATCATTTGCAGGAGCAAAATCAGTGCAGTTCTGTTGCTGTAATTTTGGGGTGATTTGCCTCAAGAATTAGTGGAAGTTGTAGCTAACAATGAATTTTGCATCAAATTTAACTATAGAGCTTTGTGTGTAAAGATGCAGTAGGTTTTTTTCCACAATGAAACAATGAAAACGCTTAGGTATAACCAGTTGCAGCAGCTCTGAACTACATTCCATATGCAGGTATAGTCTTCTGCTAGCTTGTTTCACTGAGTTTAGGAAGGCTTAACAGTCATTAATGCTGCTTGTTTTTCTCATAACTTTTAAGTGAACAAGCTCTCTTTGTTTCTTGTTCTTTTACTGGTGCTCTTGGAAAGGGTCATTGCAGAAACGAAGACCAAAGTACATAGTATGTGATGTATTTGTAGCATGGTGTGAACTATTGAGTATTTAATTCAGCTTTCTTTAATAGTTGAGAAAAATTCCAAGTTTACAGTGAAATACTTGATTGTGTTTCTCTGATGGGTAACAAGAGAGCTTGTTAATGGAACTCTTTTTTCAAAGTGAATAGTCAGTAACCTAAAAATCAAATTATGCCATCAGAGCCAGATCTCTGAAGTTTTTGAAAACAGACTTCAGTGCCTTAAAAAAGATTTCCATATTAACAGATGTACCCCATTATATAGGTACATAATTTTTCAACAATTGTGTTGGACTTCAGGTTGGTTTTCCCTACTGTGATAGAAAAGGCTAAAGAAATGTATGATTATTGAAGAATGTGTTTGATTAAATGCCTGCTCTGACTAATAATTTCATTATTTATTTGTGAATATACACTGTCAAGTTCATAAAGTAGCCTCTGTTTAGATTGTCTTATGTATGGGCATAGATTATTCTAAAGTGAGTTAAGTATAAAAAGAAATTTTCTTACAGTAGAGAAAACTGGACAGAGTGGCAACTAAATGAGAATACTGATTAATGTTAACCTAGAGTTTGCAAGGATCATCAAATAAACTGCCATGACTACTGTGGAAAAAATACCTTGAATGTGGTCTACTCAGAGTGCTACAAGTAAGTTTATAAAAGAGCAAATATCATAGTACGGCAGAGGAGATACTTCTTGCTGCCAAAATAAATTTGTAGACATTATGCTTCTTGAGATAAAGCACTGTCTTTCAAAATGTGTTACTTGAAAATTCACATGCTCTTTTTAAAAACATTAGCATAATGATCTCTTGTCTGTGGGAAGCAAAAATTAGGTCTGTTTATCTAAGTGTAATAATTTCAGAGTACAAGATAGCTTAATAAAGGCACTGACAGATATGAGTCAATCTTAATTTAGTTACCTTGCAAGAATTTTCATTGAAAGAAGAAAAAGGCTTTTTGAACAGTAATACAGTTTTTAGATACACTCATGTGGTAGTACTACTGGCTTGTTATAGTGATGTGTTAATGTCTATTAACCCAAACCTAATATCCTAAAAATGTTATAAAACTTTATATTCTGTGGTTAGTATTAACAAATAAGGAATTTGCCATGCTATTGTTGCTTCATTTTTAGGTTTTCTTTTTTTGTTAGTAACTTACTGGGAAATGGCTTTTTGACTTATGAGTACTCTGTTTCTATAGTCTTGGTGTATTTTGTGGCTCTGGCAGAGGTGATGATTAATATTAGTTTCCTTCATATAATTTCATAGAATGTAGTAAAATGCACAGAGGAATTTTCTTTTTTTTCCAGCACATACAAAAAAAATGAGTGCTGCTACTTTATCTTTTAAAGCACCTTTCCCTGTCAGATCCTCACTCCAATTATTGTACTTCGGCATTAAATTTGCTTCTGCACATTGCACAGGCCTATGCTGTGAAGGAAACACTGGACCTGTGTTCAGCAGTGTGTTCATGTTCTACCATCTCAAAGACAGCAAGACAGTAAGAGGTCTGCAACTTTTGATGTTTTAAATGTTATCAGAAAAATGCTTTGATATTCATGGAGAGACTGTGGTCAGTTAGACTTGACTTGGTGGTTTTGCTTTGTGGTTTGTATCTTTAAAAATTGAATTGAGTATGTTGCTCAAAATTATGTATGCCAACTTACTGTGAAGAACCTGCATTCTTTTTGTAAGTAGATCTTCTCTTCAAGTCAGAATTGAGACTGATACTTAATGGTTATTTCAAATGCCACACTAGAGTAGCTGCTAACATTTATTTTAAACACCAGACTAGAGTCACTGCTAACATTTACTTTAAAGCTTGTAAATAGCTTGGGAGATGTTGTCACGCTTTTTAAGAGAAGAGGCAGTAACTGAATGTTCTTGATGAGAACGAATTACATTTACCTCTTATCTCACTTCTTACTTGCTTAACTTCAAATAGATATAATGATATATTAAATACTTTTAAAGGCAAGTACTTTCTTGTGTGCTAAAAAGAAAGCAGCGCTCATACATCTCTATTAAATGATTTTCGTGGCAGTTGTGAAGTACATACAGGGAAATTTCATACTTGAGACATGTCTGTAATTAATAAAAACAGTAAAGATGTTCTATGTCTGTTTATGTTGGTTTATTGCCTTACAACCTTACAGCCAGACAATGTATTGTGTTCACACTCTCCACTCCCACTCACCCCAGATTTAGTGCAGATATATTTGTTAGTGGCTTTGATCACTTTACCACAAGGTGAAATAAGAGTAACTCCTGATTTGTGAAAATGTCACATGCACTAATAAAATAACAAGTATTTCTTCTCTGGATGGCTTGAGGCATGTGACACAAGGAATAAAAACCTTAGAATTCCTGGAAATTGACATAATTATTCTTTAGCCAGATAGCAGGCATTTGTGGCTGTGCTGCTGTTCTTGAAGTTTCTTAGGTGTAATCGAACAAATGAATAGACATGCTAATGTATAACCTAACATACAGGTGTATGCTTGTTTTTTTTTTTGGGGGGGGGGGGATGTTTTTTGTTTATTTGCTCTACAGGAAGCATAAGGATGCTTGTTTTTAAGTATAGCTGCCTGGAAAGACTCATGTAATTGTAGCCTTTTTGGGAGTTATAATGTTTGATTCAACAAGAGATGTGGAGGTGGGAGAATGAGGAGAGGGAGATCCAGCATATGAATCAGATTACTGATGTACTTTGACATATAGTGCTTTTTCTTCATAGTTTGTCTTATTGTAAAGGTCATGTTGGAGATGATTTTACATACAAGATATGACAAAATCTCTAATCCTGTATATCATCAATACCATATTTCTCAAAAGACATCCAAGGTTGTTATTTTTTCTTGACATGACCACAGTTTGGACTTCTATGCTATGTTTGCATGGAAATCCACCTGTGCAGTTATATGACACTGATTCCTAGTGAATCCTTTTGATGTAATTTTGTTATGATAAATTGCTGTTGTGCTTAATGGTTGAAAAGTTCCCAAAGTATAGCTGTAAGTCAGTTTGTGGTGTGCTTAGTTTTCTTTAAGATGCTTTAGAAGGTTAAGTTTGGGAGCTGTTATTATTTGGTCTGCCATGTGATTCTTGTGACAGGCAGTTTCATGACAGTTTGAATGTTGTGGTTTAAGCCCAGCTGTAACTCGCAGTTAGCTTGCTCACTCCCCCCTCTTTCTTCCCAGTAACTGTTCTTCCACAGAATAGTCCATTAACTAAGGTATAACACAAACCACTACTGCTACCACCAGTAATAATAATGACAAGGGAAACAACAAGGGAAGAGAATACAATCGTTCACCACCTGCCAACCAATAACCAGCCCTACCCAGTAGTGAGCCCCCTCTTCTGGGTCCCTGCCCCAGTTTTTACATCCTGGGCATGATGTGCTGTGGTATGGAATACCTCTTTGGCTGGTTTGGGTCAGGTGTCCTGTCTTTGCTTCTTCCCAGCTTCCCTGGCAGAGCATGAGTCTCAGAAAATCCTTAGTCAGACTAAACGTTTGAACAATAACTAAAAACACTGGTGTTATTAGCACTGTTCCCAGGCCAAAAGTCAAAAACACAGCACTGCACTAGCTACTAAGGAGAAAAAAATGACTGCTACTGCTGAACCCAGGACAGTGAGAAAGGAGGACTGCTACCTAATGTAGGCTAGGTTTGTTCTAATAATTTTGGATCCTATTTCTTTTTCGTATTTACTTTGCTGCCAGTAAGAAAAAAAGAGATTGCTTGCTGTACTTCTATTAGCATTCTGTAAGATAATGCCAATTCTTTAGAGGCTGCTTTTCCTGATAAGGTTATGTAAAGGCTACTGGCTACATAAAATGATTGTCAGGCTTTTTATGGGAAGATAACAGTAACAGCATATTTCACCAATGTGAGTTGCTATGTATTGACTATGCATCAAATGCAGGTATTGATTTTAAAATTGGTCTTTTCACTGGTAAAGGATTTGAAGCCTTAAGATTTCATATCTGAGTAGCCTCCTTCCTCTTTGTTTCTAGCCAATGCTTACAAACCGCTGACATATCTTCTTTTACTTCTGAAGTTTGACTAGACAAAAGCCATGAAGAAAAGTCATACAAATCCTTTTAGTTCTGGAATTATCAGTTCAAATAAATTGAAGGTTTGGGCTTGTGGGTGTATTTTCTCTCGCCTACTCCATAAAGGTTCTGAGTTTAAAATATTAGGTTTCAGATTTCATTTGATTTAGATTTCTTTCTAATGTTAGTCTAAGATTTTACAGAGGAAGCATTGCTGTTGTAAAAAGCAATTGTAATTTTTTGCCTGTTAAGTTGTGGTTAAAAAAAAAAACAAAAAAACAAAAAAAAACAAACAAAAACAAAAAACCAAAAACCAACCATGCAAACCTCTAAGAAACCAAAACCACACACGTATAAATCAAGCTTTTTTTTAATTAGTGGGTGGTTGTCTTGTATTCAGCTATATAGCATTTCATGGTTAACTCAGTTTCCTCAATTACTTAGGTCCTGAATTAGATTAAAACAGTGATTGTGTTTGAAACAGTTTTCAGGATGTGTTGTAGTGCTTAACTCTTGTAGCTGAATGGAACTGACCTGAAACTGGAAACAGTTCAGGAAGCTGAAAAAATGATTATTTGCTCTAGGTAGATTTCACACTGAATTCCATTCCGGTGTTCTGTGACCTGTTCTCTGTTGCAGATTCATTTATTTATTTTTTTTTTTTCTGGTATGGCATATTGCAAATCAAGTTCAAGTGAAAGTTATCCAAGGCAGAACTTTGTTGTCAGCAAAGTCTGTGCTCCAAAAACTCATTTCAGAGAAGTACTCTCAAATCTAGACAGTGCTTAAAAAGCACATATACCCCTAAAGACAACTCTCAGTCATTGAAAACTGGTTGATTGCAACTATTCTATTAGTTAAGGAGCAATATTATAGAAGCTCAAATTGCTTGAGTGTACCACTAGCTTTGCAAAGCTTGTGATGCTAGCCCAGCAGGTGTATCCAGTTTTATCTGAATCTAGCTGTCAAAAAAAAAAAACAAAAAAAAATAGAAAAAAAAAAAGACTATGTAGTTAGGTGCATAGTCAGCTGATGCATAGAATGATATATAAGTATTATTTGCAGTAATATTAATTCTTCTTCATAACAATCAACAATATATTACTGAATGTGACCTAATCTTTTATTATTTTTTTTTAACCCAAGGCAGAGCAGACTTTCACATTTTGAAAGTCTTTCTCAAAGACCCTTTTGATGTAGCTTATTCTCATTGTGAAAGTGAAAAATTCTGCTAGCACAGGCAACACATTCAGCTCATGTTATAAGCTTTGGAAGGGACAGTATGCTTGACTTCTATGAATTGTTATAAGCATATTAGAAATACGATTCTAGTTTAAACATGTGCACCCTTCAACTCAAATGACGTAAAACCTGTTGATTCTCCTGTTTTTAAATGAGGCAGTTATCGTGGATCTCCGAATTGGGTACCAGCTCACAATAGAGTGCCTGGGTTCAGCACCACGGACAGCACCCGGTTCCGGGGTCACCGCGCTTCTTCCTACAGGGACTGTGCTCAACTCTGGAAGCATGTTTTGGAAAACACACATAGGTCCTGTTTAATATATGAATTTAAGTTATTTTGAGGTTTCTTTCCTTGAGTTTTGTACTATTTTTAGTAAAAAGAGCAAAGGTTAAGATTTTGTATTGTGGAATGGAATTTTACAGTGTAGCCTTACTTTTAATGGCAGTGCAGATATTGTCTGTTTCATGTCCTAGAGTGGGATGGCTTATCTTTAGTAAGAAGATAGGGGATGATTCTTAGCCTACTTTCAAATATTAGTAGATCTCTCAACTGTTCTCCTAAGCTTTGAATACACTAGAGTCATGCCCTTCATTTCCCCATCAGCTCATCTTCTTAAATTGTGGCAGCAGTGACACTATGCAGACAATGGAAACATTTCCTTGTTTACAGTGGTTTTTTAACTGCATCCATATTGTGGCATGAAACTTTTAAGTCATTAGCATGATGTCTATATCTTCGTTTATCTCACTTATTAGCTACATTTTTTTCAGACATCTAGTAAAGGATTATGTGAATGTTAGAAGGATGGGATTATTTTAGCAGCAGTAATAAGAAAAAAATCTCTTGGAACAAGTAGATTAATTGTCTGGCTCCATGGACATGTGATTCAAAACCCCCCATTTTTAGGTACTCGCTGGATATATTTGAGATTACTTCTGTATGTTGCAGCACTGTCATGCTCAAGCAGTTGAAAGCAGTTATGGTAATATCTCGTATTACCACATATGAGATAATAAGACAAATTTAATAAGATTTTTTTTATTAGGGAGATTTGTTGTCAAGCGGCAGCCCAGTTAAAAGCAAACAAAACAGCAAACCCCACACATACTGTCTACCATCATTTTTCTTAAAATAAAACAAGCAAACAAGCAAAAAAAAAAAAAAAACCTAACCAAAAAGCCACCTCTTGCAGATGCTTAAAAAGGGACTTTTGTGTTTTAATATTTCTGAGTTTTAACTATTTCAAATACCTTCATTCCATTTACTTAAGAGAATCCCTTTTTTTGTCTTTTAGAGAAAAATCAAATTCTCGTTAACATTCCAAATCATTTGATTTGTCTAGTTGTAGGAAAGACTAGCACAGTGCAAATAGTTAATTGGTCAAACCTTGTGAAAAAGTTCATCTTGTTGGTGAAATGTGTTCTGTTGATGTATTTGTCTTTTTTGTGAAGGTGAACTGAACCATGCAGTGCTGGTGACTAGGGACCAAGATATCTGTGTATGCTGTATCACATGATAGATAGAGAGGACTGTGATAAGGCTCAAAAATGAGTTTGCTAACTGCAGACTGTGTGCCTAGAAGGACACTATATTTGTAATGCTGGGTGAGAGATTTAAAGATGGTGGAGGGGCATGAGTGTTGTGAAAGAGCTGTGAAAGCTTTTCTGCTCTATCCCAGTTTTCAAACCGCCTCCAGCCTTTTGCTCTGAATATAAGACATCAGAGCCAGGCGGGGTGTGTATTGGCTTTCCCAAATCCTGTGTCAGGGCTTTATCACTGTTACAAATAGGCAGCATTAGGAAAGCCTGTTAAAGACTTCTAATGCTGCTGTTGTCTCCTACAGCGAGGAAAGGAAGTCACAGAATGCATAGGGGTAGTGCTGCTGTGAACTCGACCTTAACTGTGTGCATTGCCTGAAATGTATTTCAAGTCTCATCAGTGAGGAGTCCTCACTGTAAGCTAGGCTCTGCAGGTAGTGTTGTTTGGCCCTCCTGAGCTCCAGTGAAGGCATGGAGATATTGCTTCTCTGATGGTCCTCTTTATAGAATCCATGGCCAATCATTTAATGCATGAAAATAATTCTCTTTTTAATGGTGTTTTTTCTGCTGTATTTTTGCTTCCTCCCTCCATAATCTATAATGCTGTTCCCTAATTCATTATAACAAGGGCTGACTTTGATGGACACCTCACAGTGCCCTGATTTGGTTCTAATTCCAGATGTATTTTTCTGTGCTTTTATTTTCCTCATCTGAAATTATTGGTACTGGTTCTTCTATTTTCACAAAACATTCTAAAATCTCTTAGTGAATTCCATTTTCTATGGCATATGGATGCATTGTGTTGTTTCCTGTGTTTGGATCCTGTAGGTAAAAAGTTTCCATGGAAACATTAGACAATTCAGGTTTTACATTTCCCAAGTAAACATGAAAGTTCTGTGCATACGGTGCTGCTTGGCTTAACGTACTTCTCTTCTGAAGGCTCCCTATTTTTTTCCATTTTAAGTTTTGCTTAAAATACAAGTGTTAATTATTTATCTATTGTATATTGAGTGTGGTTGAGAGTCTAGACTACTGGTGTTATTGTCCATTTAAAATTTCTGAATGTTAACACAGAACTAAAATCATAAATTAGGAGATGTTGGAAGAATAATAATAGAATTTGATGCATAACTGCTGTATCTTTTGCAACATATTGGTTAGTGTTTATGACCTCCAGGATGTAATTTTGCATTAATTAATTTTTTGGTACCTTTTTGATTGTGCTTTTGCTATTTGCAGTACAGTTCATAATGCTGTCATACACAAGTGACAGACTTGTATTATAAAATTTTAAGGTATCACTTTGTTGTCCATTCTGGAAAAAATGGTTAACCTAAGCCTTTTGCTGAACTCATTCTTTTCCTGAATTAAGAAAAGAAATAGAGGAAGATTAAACACCAAATGATTGAATTGTTGATTCATATAATGTTTTTTGATAAAAATGATTACCTGAAGTAGTATATGTATATGTGGATGGTATCTTAAAGTGCAATAAGTCAAGGTTACACATGTATGATTAAAGTTTAATGAAACCTTTTATCTTCAACATAACATCCTATTTTATTCTTGGTTGTTTTTCCTTTGGTAGCCCTATGTTAAAACTTCATGCTTTTTGATGTGCACAAACGTATTTTGTTTGCCATTCAGTTTGTGGCAGAATAGCATTTGGCACTGGATAGAAAAGCAGAATATTTAAGAAACAAATAAGAAATTATCTGTGTCTACTAGTAGTGAAGTATTACTCTTTAAAATAAAAGCAAGCAAATCCTGCTGAGGTTCTAGCTGTTCAATGAAGTAATTAGTGAAAGTATACTTAATTCTGAAATCAAACACTGTGACTGCAAAATAGGTTTTATATCCTTACATTACTTATAATGAACACTTTGGTAACACTGAAAATGATAATGTAATGTTATCTCATGGAAATGCAAGTGGCATGTGATATAGCAGGATCTCGGAGTTCTCAGGTCTGTAGGGAAAATACCTATTTCCAATTTTATGCTACTTTAGTTTAATGAGAGTAAATTTAAACAGTTTTTTGGTTTTACTCTGCCTGAATTGCTGCAGTCAAAGATGTTTTATGTTGAACTATCATTTCAAATGTTATTTATTGAAGAAGATTCACCTTTCGTCTTTCCCATGATGAAGAAGAAAATAAAAAGTAAACTGTTATGGTGATTTGGCTCTCTTTTTTTTCTTTCATTATTTACTTTCCATTTGGTCTGTGTGCTGGGGGCTTCTCTAATTGTTAATTTTACTGCCTTTTATAATCTAGATTGACTGCTATGTTCACTGCTTGAGTAATTAGAATTTTTTTAAATTAAGGGATTAAAAAAAACCAAACAAACCAACTTTAAAATGGTCATTTATTAAAAAAAGAACAAAGAAAAAGATGCAACATAGTATCTGCAGCAGGCTAACTTCCTAACAACTTGATTTCATTCTCAAGGAGGTTACAATTAACTATATTCTGTGAGGAAAAAGTAAATATTCCATTGCTCTGCAAGGGAGTTACAGTGCAAAGCTTTCTCTGTTCTCCCTATGGTCCTACTAATTCTTCCTCCTTCCAAATTTCTGGTTAGGAATATTGAAAACTGGAATAACTTATGGAAGAAAGTGTCATGGAGAACAGAGAGCAAATAGAAATTTCTGAGGCTCTCTAGCTCTGCCTACACACTCAGGCAGATTTCAAGAACTTCTCAAATTGTGCAAGTGTTCACAACTTTTCCAGTTGGGGGTCTGTGCTTTAAGATTCTGCTTATTGTCCCTAAGGTAATAACCTGGCTCTGGATGAGGGGTGAGGGGGAAGTTGACATTGCTGCAGGCCTTTCCTGATGAGAGGCCCATTGATTCAGGGTCTGCACTAGAACTCCCTTGCCACAAAACAACACCTTCAGCTTTTAAATGCTGAAATTCACTATCTCATAATTTGCCATCTCATAATAGGAGAGCTGGAGCTAGAAAGAGATTGTGTCATGGAACAGGTTTGGCACCCTTATTTTGCCACAGCTGATCTAAGCACAACATAGAAGGTTTGTACTCTAAAAGAGATGAGTATTTTAATAAATGTTTATCTTTTAGGTTGTGCTTCTGAGCATTTCAACCATTTTACTAGGGAGAGATGTAAGAAGAATATGTAAGTGCAAATCTTATCAGGAAAAAAAATGTGAGCATTCGGTTGACTGCATTGGTAAAGGGTATGGGAATAAAAAATATGAAAATATACTAAAAAGATATATAAATGCCTAATTTTGAACTTCACTATTTCAGAAAACAGCAAAACACTTTCGCTGGTTTTCTAAGAGAACTGATCTCACTGTGCGCTAAGTGCTTCAATAGTATGCTAGATATTTTCAGATGAGGACATTTAAGAAATTTCTCAGTCATCAAGCATCCCATTCCTTACTAGATTCAAGTCCCATTTGATATTTCAGCTGAGTAAATCTTAGCTGAAGGTAGGCTGAGGTCCTCTTTCTGACTAGAAGGGTGTTTGGATATGAATCACAAACCTGCCTACTACTTCTGTTCTGTACATACTGAGTCTCACATGTTTCCTAGGGTTCTATCTAAAGTTAAAAAAGTGTGTTGTGGTTTTATTAGTTTGATTTGATTTCTTTGCTTGTTTGTTTGTTTTCTCCCTGATGGACTTTGGCTGGTTTACATTACTGGTGTCTGGTTTTTATCTCATGTGCCTGATCATTTCTGGTTATTGAGTACTGTATTTAGGAGCTGCTTTGCCAAAATTTGGTAAAATTAGTGCTATAAAAAACATTAAGTCTGTTCTATTCCAGAAGTATCTTTATATGGCATATGGGTTGCTTTGTGTTTCAGCAATTTGTAGGGACTTTATGGCAATCCTAGTGGATTTTTTTTTTCTTTTTTTATGCCTTGTCCAGCTACCTAGTGATAAAATTTCTCTCAAACTGTAACAAATTGAGGCTGTTAGAGACAGAATAAAAGCACCTCCAAGGTAATCATTGGTCTGTATGAACAGTGTTTACTTGTGAGTGACAGAGAAACAAGTTTTGAAAAATCTGAACCTTTTGTGAAGTATTGTCCAGCTTTACTGTTTGTCTAGTCTAAAAAGATGGGCTTTTTAAAAAAAAATGTGGGGGAAGGATGGCTGCTTCAGGGTAAAGGACATTTCATTTTATGTGCAAAGCAACAGGGAACTTTCAGCGGGTGTCCTCACAAAGTCAGTTGTATTTGGTGCTATATTAGAGCCACCAAAAACCACTTTATGAAACACTGTCCTTCACTGCCGCACTTGAAAATATAACATCTGAATAGCAATTATTCATCATGCATGTAAAATTGTGCTTATAAAAACAGCAGAGCGTGTCACTATGAAAATCAATTGTAAACACTTTATGCACCAAGTAGATGCTCCATAAAATTCATCTAACACCAAATAAATGTGGGGGCCATAAAGAAGTGTGCAGGAGAAATACCAATTGTAAATTTGTGGGTTTTTTTCTGTGTAAGAGCAAAAGGTTTAAATGAAAAAGCTATCAAAAAATCCACGCTTTGGAGACCTGAGCAGCTGGTAGGTGTCCCCTGACAAAAGTGGCCATACTGTTCATGTTAATATTATGGGTTTGTGCAACTTTTATGGTTATTGAAGAGCAAGAGACTGTAACCTGAAAATGTGAAATGGGTGAAGTATGTGTGTGTGCTTACAAGTCTCGAGAGTCTAAATTCTGTATGCAGAAGTCTCTGGCATAGGTCAGAGAATATAGCAATTCTCTAATATAATTAGAGATGTCCTGATGTCATGGGCATAGAATCATAGAATAGTTAGGGTTGGAAAGAGCCTTAAGATCATCTGCACATATTTCTGCAATTGCATTCAACCTTTAGAGGGGGCAAAGGGGTGGGGTGGTGTCAGGCTGGGTATCAGTTGGAGGGTGGTGAGGAGTTGTATTCTCTTCCCTTGTTATTTCCCTTATTATTATTATTGGTGGTAGCAGCAGTGGTTTGTATTATACCTTATTTACTGGTCTGTTCTTATCTTAACCCATGGGAGTTACATTCTTTTGATTCTCCTACCTATCCCTCTGGGAGTGGGGGAGGAGTGAGAGAGCGGCTGCGTGGGTCTGGGTTGCCAGCTGGGTTTAAACCACAGCAGCATGTAATTGTTAGGCATTATTTGCATATATTTTTCTGACATACATTTCCCTTTTGAAGCAGTTTTAATACTAAATTGTAGTTTCAATTTTCATTTCTACAATGAGACCTCTCATTTTCCATTTTGTTTAATAATACAGTTCAATGCTGGTTTCTAACACAGAACAGCAGTTTAGCAATTTATTTGGCTAAGAACACAGAAACTTCAGTTTAATTGAATTTTGAGGGTTGGTACTTCAAATTTCCATCATCTGTGAGACATAAAAGTTACTGAGTAGCATAAATTGTACTTGATTCCCCTATCCTTCTTCTCCTTTCCAATGACTGCTGGAAAAGGCTTTAGCAGTAGGCTAGAAGCCAGTAAACATTCGGCCAGATACACATTTTACTTCATCTTTTATTTTACTTACTAAAATCAGGTGAAGAAGTTGTAAATCAAGCCTGTTTAAAATCCAAGTGTGCAGATCAGTGCAGGCAGTGCAGGTTTTTATTTTTGCCTCATCAGACATCCTATTATTATACAGAAAAGCTTACAGTATTTGGGTAGTCATTTGGAAATACTGTGTGACTTCTAAATCTGTTTCAGTATTACTAGGTGTAAAACTTCTGTCTTACTCTCCTCAGTTGATGTGATTCAACAACTTTAAACATCATCTGTTTCCAAAATGCAATTTGAAGTGAATAATAAAAATGTAGTTGGACGGGTAAACCAGCAAAAGTTACGGCCCTAATAAAGTGAGAACACATTTCAGAGGCTGATACAGGTTTTTACTGTATTGCATTAGGAATGTAATACTGCCGTTCTTGCAGCAGTTCCTTACCATGAATCAGAATCACAATAAACAAAGACAGAATACAATTTTTGGTGTTTTGTTTTTTTTTTTTTTTGTGCTTTTTAATATTATGTGTTAAGTATGAAACTTATAGTGGTCTAGATAGGTAACAGGTGCATAAAGGTACATTCCTTTTAATTGAAAAACACGAACTTTCTGGTTTCTAACCAGATACTGGAGAAAGAAAACTACTGTGGATGAGAGAATAATAGAAAGCTTTAAATCTTCAAATTAAATAGAAACTTTCTAACCATCTTAGACCTCTACACAGCAAGTACAGTTTCTTGAATTCTCTGAATGGTTTTTCTTATGTGTGCATATTCAATGACAAATACAATAAAGTTGATACTACACATATTTTCATCATATTCCTTTATTCATAATCACTGTACATAACTACAGTGACACAAAGATAAATACCAGAAGTTCTTGCTCAGAAACGTAGAGGAAATTAATGAAGAAAAGTGATAGAACAGCAACAACAGAAACAATTTAGGAGCAGTAGATCCATTATGGCAGGCCACAAGATTTTCTGTATCTTTAACAGGATCTATTTATTCTTCTTGTATGTGAATGTGTATTTATATGAAGACAATCCAAAGGATTTATACTAAGCATAGGCTTGATCTTAGTGAATTTGTTGCTTATAATATTTCTTTGTAAGAATTTCTATTTTTTATTTAAATTTCAAGTTCTCTCAAGCATCAAGAAGTCATGTCACGTTGCTGCTTAATCATCCAGTTAGTTACTTACTGTCCTAATTAAAAGGATTGAAAGCACAGAAGTTCACTGTTCATTAAAAGACTGTGTTTTAGCTGAGAAAACGAATGGTTTCAAGTTCAAGAGTATTACTTTCTTTTGCAAAAGGTTGAAGTCCTGGTAAAAAATAACTTACAAAGGATTAAGTGTGATTAGCTTCTTTGAAAAGTGATGGATCTTAAACAATTTGCGATATTCTTTTCTTTCCCCCTACACATAAAGAAGTAAATGTGTCAATCAGCATCTTTGAGAGTCAATGGCAGCAACAACTTTTTCATTCCTCTGTTGATTAACAGAATGATTTTAGTGAGGCAGATGAAGGGAAAGTTCGGTAATCCCTGAAGCAATAAGTAAGGGTAAGCAATAAGTAGAAATTGAGAAAATCTATTCCTTGAAAGTTTTCTGCTGTTGTTGTTTGGTTCTACTTAGTTTGGAGTTGGTAATTGTAATCCAAAATAATTTATTTTCTCATTAATATCCCATCTTCAGTAAATATCATTACAGTTACTACATAGCAATATCTGTGCTACTGTTAAATTCATCTAGCTTAACAGATTACTGTTAACAACTTTGTTATTATGCCTTAAGCATTCCTGCTTATGAATTACACTGTTAACCGCATTCCATCCTTCATGGTACTGTACTCCTCATTATTCATTTTTGCTTCTGACATAGTTGTAAAAGCAGCTCAATTTTCTGCTCAAAACCAAGTGAGTAGATCTCTGACTGTTAATGATTTTGTGAATATGGAGTCCACATGGAATGAAATAGTGGACCAGAAAAATAGTTTCACAGCAAATGCAGAATTCAGCTTCTGTAGCCTCACCAAGAACATCAAAGTTCAGACATGGAAAGAGTGAAGTTTGGACCGTCATTGTAACAGCTATTTTGCTGCCTTATATTCAGAATATGATGCAACCCCAAAATCTATACCAGAAGTAAGATAACAGAATAACAGAACAGTAAGAGGAGTAAATAGGACCTACAGTAGTGAAGATGTGGGGGCATCATTTGATTTTGTGTTGCTAAGTTAAGTAACTGTACACCATTTTCAGAAACTGATGAAAGTTAACCTCTGATGAGCTGAATATTTTGGAGCCCAAATACTTTCAAGTGCTCTGACAGCTATTTAAGTACTAAATCTCTTTAAAAATTTGAAGTTTTGGCATAGCCATAGTGATCCATTATGTAAAGGAATAACTTTTGTTTGTGTTTTCTTTCCTTTTTCAGAAAGTAATGAATTTAATTCAGCAGAGGCATTCTCCAAACCTAACAGTGCTTAAGATATAGTTTTCTGCATATTACTAGAATTTAACAACCAGAAAGTGTGAACAGAGTGAATAGTTAAAGAAATATTGATGTTTATCAAGACACTAGAGTCTTCATTTCTAGGTTACTCTGAAATACATTTGCTTCTTTGTTGAAGAAGTAGTTCAGTGTGTACATTCTTTACTGAAGGGGCATACTGAAGGAATTGTATAAGCAGGAAAACCAGTGACAACTTACTCTAATTGGTTTGCGATAGCATATTTCCAAGAAACTAGATTAGATATAAGTATCTTGGGAGGTTAAGCAACCCTCTTATCCCCATTAGTGTACTTACATAATATACATTTTAATACAGTAAGGCTACTAGAAAACTATAGGAGATATGCAGATTCCTGATGTTGCCTTTTTTTTCTAAAAGGCTCAGAAGAGATATATTCCTGGAATATTTGCATCAGAAGAGATGTATTCCTGGAACTACAGTTTTCTTCTTTTTTCTCTTCTTAACATCTCTTATTGTAGCTAGTTGTAATGTTCTCACTAGCTTGGCCTCAGGTTTTTGGCTATTATGAAGGAAGGAGAAAGGTGTGAACAGTAAGCGTTTCCTTCTCTTAGAAGGTGCACAGTTGCTGATACCTGGTCCATCTGCTGGTGGAAATCAGGAAGAGGAGGAGAAGAATCATAATTTCATATAATTTATTTTTTTACCATAGTAAGGAAAACCGAGCTTCTGGGCAAAATCTGATATGACTTGGAGAGTTGTCACAAGTATTAAGTCCCATGCAAGTTGTGAAATTTCTGCATGATGTTACCATGTAAACATTACTAGCGAAAGAGTAAATTAGGTTTTGATATTCAAGAAACCTCTCTTTAAATCTGATGAGTACAGCTGATACTGTGTGTGTTAAGGCAGAGAATAATTGTCTCCATGTATTACTCATGCCCCCATGAGTGCAATACTGTCAGAAATGTGTGAATTTCTTGATATGCCTTTCAGTGGCTCAGTGGATTTTTTTTTTTCTTCATTATATTTGTCTAGGTTTTAACATGTCAGTTTTAGTGACCTGACAAAAAAGTGCTGTCTCCTTTTGTTTCAGCTTTATTGCTAGGATTTCACCTATTCAGAAGTTTTTGTTTCTGTTTTTCCTTGGGTTTTGTATGGTTCTGTTTTGGTTTTTTTCCATGATAGGACAAGAGGTCATGGCCACAAGCTGTGCCAGGGAAGGTTTAGACTAGGCATTAGAACAAATTTCTCCACAAAAAGGATAATCAGGCATTGGAACAGGCTGCCTAGGGAAGTGGTGGAATGACTGTCCCTTTAAGTGCCCAAAAGCCATGTAGATGAGGCCCTCCTTGACATGGTTTAGTGGTGGACTTTGCAGTCCTGGATGTAATGGCTGGACTTGATGATATGAAACGCCTTTTCCAACCTGGTTGATTGTATGACTGTCTGAATCATGTAGAGGGACAGGCATCTGTAATAAATTTCTTGTATAAAATAAGAACCACTACCTGGCACTGAAATGAAAAATGACATTCAGGTTTGGAAATGTTTTTTATTATACATTTTAGAATACACATTTTCCTGATATTCTACTTGATGCTTACTGATATGGCCAATGGCCAAAATAGTGATAAAGAGGCTGTCAGGATGGATCATGTTGGTCTGATGAGAAAGGACTAATAAAACCTATTTTGATTTTAAAAAGCAGCAGCAGCAAAACCTACAGCCACGAAAAACCTACCCAGATTGGCTACATTTGATTGTTAGCATGTTGCACTAAGTCTGAAATACCTTAGAGTGCCTATTTGAGGAGCAGTTCTTGAACATGCAGTGTTCCATGATGGGTTCTTCATCATTAATGCCTTTACAACTTTTAAATTTGCAATTGTATGCGTCATTTGAGGAAAAATACTGAATTTACCATTATAATCTTGAGTTTTTTATCCATTGTGGAATATATATTCATATTTAAGAAGCAGCTAAATTCTTGCAGAGCTGAACTGAACCTTTAAAACCAGGCTGCTTTCTGTTCTTCCCTGATAGGTTGGAGGACAGACATTCTGCTATTGATAGCACTAGAAAATATAGGAGAATTGTAACATATATCTAACTTTACTGATTTGCCCTCTTTAGATATATGGAATTGTACGAGAGGTAACCAAAGATTACATGAGTCAACAAAAGTAATTTTCACATTGGATTGCATATTTTGTGAGTTTGTCTAATTTCAGTATACGGTCTGTGGGACCCTTTGTTTGGTAAAATACTGGATTTTGTATTTAATTCTAAGTTGTGATTCTGTAGGAAAAACTTTTTTTGAAAGACATGTTCAAATATGACAGTGCATCAATGGTTGCTGTGTTTGGAGCTGCTGAATTTATTGCTTTAGATTGCAATACTTTTTTGTGTGTTTGAAGCTCTTTTAAGGCATTTCAAATAAAACTTAGGACACTGCTTCAGGGAGTTTATGTGAACATTTTTTCCTTTGCATTCAGCATTTGCTTTGATTTTACAGCTGTATATTTAAAAAAAAAAAGTTCTGCTTTGATTGGAAGAAACAGTTCCCTTGTTTTTTACCAGATAAAGATATTCTTCTCTGTAACCACATTTAGATCAGTAACAGCATGAGACATCGTAAAGAAAGACATTTACCAATGCATCTAGTTTATGAGGCTTTGGAGTTTTTATGGAGGGTAGAATGAAGATGTCAAAGACATTAGGCAATTTAAGTAGTATTTTCGGTAATTCTGAATAAAAATAAGATAACTTACTAATTTCTGGTGGATTACACTTTTTAGAAGTGGAGGAAGATATTATCTGAAAGGCTAACATTATTCAAGATTTTTTTAATAATGAACTTGTGATTTTAGAAAGTATTTGTCACCATATATTTTACTTTGTGTTTGAATGAATAAGCTATATAGCAATCAGGATGGTAGTAATGTAGTTATCTGTATTTTTTGTCATCGTTACTTCCCTGTCATTGATCAGCCTCATGGCCAGCTGATTGACAGAGGTGATTCTCCTACTTTATTCTGCTCTAGTGAGAGCCCACCTGCAGTACTGTGTTAAGCTCTGGGCTTGTTCAGCCTGGAACAGAGAGGAGGCTCAGGGGGGACCTTAGAGCAGCTTCCAGTACCTAAAGGTAGCCTATGAGAAATCTGGAGAGGGACATTTTGTAAAGGCATGTAGTGACAACACAAGGGGGAATGGTTTTACATGGACAGAGGGGAGATTTAGATTAAATATTAGGAAAAAGTTCTTCACTATGAGGGTAAAAAGACACTGGAACAGGTTGTCCAGAGTTGTAGCTGCCCCATCCCTGACAGCGTTCAAGGCCAGGTTGGATGTGGCTTTGAGTACCTTGGTCTTCTGGAAAGTGTCCCTGCTTGTGACAGATGGGTTGGAACTAGGTGAATTATCCTATCCTAAATATAGACCAAATATATGTCTGAAAATATTATCCAGAATAGTTTTAAACAGTTTAAAGTATTCTCAGTGCCTCTCAGTCAATTCCTTACCCTTTATTATGAGGTCTGTATTGGCTGTGTCAGTTTTACATTGGTGTATGAGAACTGATGGATGAGTTCAATCTCCGAGTTTACCTATAACTGTTCTATATATGTAGGAATGACTGTGTTGATATATTATCACTTAGCGTTTTCCAATCTGTGATTGCCCTGTTCTCTTGACTGTTACCTATAATGCGATCATCTATTACACAGTAACTTACTGTTATTTCACAAGTCTCTTATTTCAGCCTGAAGTTTTGTTTTATTGGACTACAAGCCTTTGTGCAGTGCTGCTGTGTTTTGCAGTTGAAAAAGAAATTCTTATTCCTGTTTAATTACTTTCAATTGCACTGTTAGAAGACAGTATAAATAGACTTAATTTTGGTATTTGTGTGCAATTAATATTCTTTTAATAAATTCCAGACACCTTGATCTGTGTGAAAAACAGTGGAATTGCAAAGGTATGAAGAGAGCTCTCTGTAACCTGTTGGTTTATTAATGTTTTTTTGGGGGGGTTAATACATGAGAAGACAGGAGTTTCTTTTCAAAGCCAAAGATTATTTGTCAGCATTTGCGTTTGGAAAATTTATGCTATATTCAACATTTCATAAAAACACTGGAAATGAAATGCTGAGCCTGCAGCACCATTTTTATTGCTACTAATCAGAAACAAATTGCAGTATAGCTAAACTTTGTACTACTTAAGTATTTACTTTGTGATACTTAACTGAGCAAATCTGCCATCTGAATGTTTAGAGTAGTAGAATATAGGGAACAGGAGAAAGTAAGATATTTTTAAAGGATGTTACTTTCACTATAGGACTGGCTTGCTACTGTCAGCATGCCAAATTTGAAACCAGATTGCAAATTGTGGAGTGTGTTACAGATCCTATTTTCAGCAATATTCATCTACTGCTGAGAAAGTATTAAATCCTCTGTGGAGGGTAATAGAGGAACACCATGGAAGGTATCCACTAAATGTGATCACTAAGTAAAAAGCACACACCTCTTCATTTTTTGGACTAGTCAATTGTCCTCAGTTTCTTGTCTTCATTACTTATAAAATGTTGAGTAGCACAGATTCATAAGAAAACAGCTATAACTTTTATCAATCTGTAAGTCACTGAGGTATTAATGTAAACTTATGACTAGCATTTATAAAATTTTGCCTTACAGAAGTGGCTGTATTATTGCTAAAAGTGCTTGGAAAACAGGTTTTTTTGTAGGCTCTGGTTCTTGTTTTTCTCACTTAAATCTGTCATATCTCTGGGCACTAACAGAAATGTTATCTCTGTTCTCCCTTTGTAGTTGTGCTGTGTCCACACAGAAGTTTGAATTTCTTTCCTCCTAATGTCTATATGGATATAGTTATGAATGTAAGGAAGAACATAGGCACCATATGCAACAAGGGAGAAATAGATCTGATTGTATATACTGTTCCTGACCATTCCTGGTTCTTTTACAGCTGGGCCTCCTGGCAAAGCATTTGTATTCCAGGCCAGATTTTAACTTGTTCTTCATTTTAAATCTAAGTTTCTCCTCACCACAGCTGTGCTTTCCTGACAAATCTCACCCTCCTTCTGTTGGCTTTGAATTTGTTCAAAAATATGCCATAAGAAACTGTAATTCACTACATTAGGGTTTTAAAACTTGAGTTAAAGCATTTCAAGGGAATGACAGACAGGAATTGAGCATCAGCTCAAAAGCTAAGTATTCCAAATAATCAAGACTGCCTTAAAGAGCAAGACATTCCAATTAAATGCTTTCTAGGTTGTACTTTTAGGTAATAATTCTGTTATGATACTGTCCAGATCAAGACACAAGAGGTGTTATATTTGCTGTGTTTAAATTAGAGTAGCTAGATGGAATCTTTAATTTTTCAGAGGTTGTCAAACAATATTAAAACATGGAAAGTTGATGCTTCTTCTTATAGTGAGAATGTTATGCCAGTCTATGCCTTCAACTGTGTATTTGCTTCCAGTCCTTTCATAAAGAGAGGTTTACCGTACTTCAGGGAAGCTAGGCTTGCTGAGTTGTGATTATAGAAGAGAGAATATGGAAGTCATTGCTCAGAAGAGTGTTCAGGCAAGAAATTTAATGTTGTTCCGTTGTGATACAATCTTTTTTTTTTTTTTAATATTAATTACATGAATACAATCTTTTACTTCGCTAAAATTCTTGATTCTTCAAATGTTGCTGTAGTGAGGCAATGAGCTAATGATTGACAGCATAGGAGAGAGGCCAAGTAACTTTTTTAATGTGTTACCTGTTTTTGTTGTCTGTGAGGCTATCAAGACAACCTATTCATTTCTAACTTACATAATAGAAATTCTTATTCATACAAAAGTGAATATAATTATTTCACCCTAGAAAAGATTTTGTGTTGTTAGAAAAATAATTTTCTATGATCCAAAACCAGGCATAACAAGGGAAGGTACATTTATATGGGCATATTAGCCTTTTTTTTGGGAGGAATTATGATCACAGAGATTATACTATATGGTATTTTTTCATCACTACTGAAAAATAATTAAACCATGGATGTATTGTTTCAGAAATTAGTGGATGTTTGGTTATTAATCGAGGGGTGGGGTTGTTGAGTTTTTGTGAGGGCTTTTGATGTTGGCTTTGTTTTGTTTCAGTACAGAGCCGTAAGCTTAAATTCTGTGATACTGTTTTTAAAATTTATTGCAGCTGGAGACTCTTCAGATTGGTTACTGATTATTTCTCCTGCTAAGCTGAGAAATTTCTTGACAAATTTTAGTGTGAGGTTTTGTAGTGAGATTCTTCTTGTTTCATTTTTGGCACAGATGTTTGTCTTCTATGTGAGATATAAATTGTAGGATGTGGTAGAGGTGATGAAGTTTACACTTTTCATAGCCTTCAAAAGTTGTTGTAAAATCACCAGCTGTGTTCCCATGGGTTTAAGACTCAAATGTCCTATTAATATGATCCTTGAAGTTATGGGAATGACAGATTGAGTCAGTTCTTGTACCAAATAATACAGATTTGCTTAATGAGGTGAAACATAATCTTGAAATATGAGATGTCTATTTTTTTCACTCTTAGAAACCCTTCTTAAATACATAAGGCCATATGTTCCTCATGCTGCGTAAGACTGTGCAGAGAGACTAAATCCAGTTAAAAATTTAGAGATCTAGTAGACCTAGATAGCTGAGGAAGATACATAATATTTGTTTGCAAAAAGGTTATGATGTAGAATTAAGGATTAATGGAAATTCCTAAACCACAATACTGTAAATTTCTCTTGGTTTTTAGAGGATTACTGACAGCTTAGGTCATAGACTCATAGAATCATAGAATAGTTAGGGCTGGAAAGGACCTTAAGATCATCTAGTTCCACACCCCCTGCTACAGGCAGGGACACCTCCCACTAAACCATGCCACCCAAGGCTATATCCAGCCTGGCCTTAAACACCGTCAGTGATGGAGCATTCATAACTTCCCTGGGCAACCCATTCCAATGCCTCACCACCCTTACAGTGAAGGATTTGTTCCTCAGATCCAATCTAGACTTCCCCTGTTTAAGTTTGAACCCATTACCCCTTGTCCTATCACTACAATTCCTAATGGAGTGTCCCTCCCCATCATCCTTATAGGCCCCCTTCAGATACTGGAAGGCTGCTCTGAGGTCTCCATGCAGCCTTCTCTTCTCCAGGCTGAAC
>JASSUY010007944.1:6605-39199 GCA_032466535.1 Forpus xanthops | reverse complement strand
GGCACTTGCAGAAGAAGTAGCTAGAGGTAGTAGGATAAAAAGTAATTCAAATAAGGCCTTTCAGGAATTTGCTTGGGGGGCAGAGAAGACTAGCAAATGAGAATGCACTTTAACAACAATCAATATATATGAGGACACCTCCACAATAGTCTTCTACTGAACAAGAGTGAGAAGTAGAACTGAGCCTCGGCCAATAACCTCTGAGGAGCAATGCTCATATGATGGGGACAAATACACATTTTCCAGTTTACATTACACTGTCTTTCTGTATTTCCATGCTATCACCCAGAAAACCTATTGCATTCAAAGAAATCCATCTTACTATCATGAAAATATAAATGCGTAAGAGTTACCATGCAAAATAAATACTCCTATTCACCCAAAATGTAATACAGTACAAAAAAAAAAAAAAGAATTCTTATTTAAAAAAGCTGCCTGCCTCCTAATACTGGTATTATAAGCCATTTATTGATTCATCATCATCTTCTGAGAAGACAACAAAGTCTTCCTATTACGCCCATTCCCCTCTCTGCATAAATGACAAATCTTCACTGTTGCTGTTTTTTTAACTCTAAGACCTGACTGCAGTTTTACACCACTGTATTTGTATCAGATATTCTCTGCTTTAAATTATTTCACAGGTTATATCAATCCTACCTAACGTTGTCATGCCTTTGAATGTAAATCTTGTGGAAAATCCTTTCAGGAGGCTTCAGGAAATCTTCCTTCATTTCCATTGCAACATTCCTGGGCAAAAGACTCATCAAGAGACGTTCCTAAAAGAAAACATGAACAAGATCAGGTTTGTGGTAACAGTGAGTGACCATTATTCAAAAATCTTAAACTAGCAAACTAAATCTTTTCATGATCTAGCTTGCTTCTTGAGAAGATCTGCTGCATAAATAATGTGAATCATTTACCTCAAACTTCTGCAAGCTGCGTGGGTGTCTTTATTAAGTCTTCTGCACAAAAGACAATACCAAAAAATTATACAGAAAGGGAAGAGTCAGCTTCGAGAGCAGATAATTGTACATAATTTTCATTAACATCACAATACTAATAATAACAACTTTATTGTTAGCAGCGTTTATCTGTCTGGAAAGGACTTTCCAGGATCGTTTGCTATCCTTTTGTGTGTCCTATTTCTGAATCCATTGAGTGTGTTACATTACAAGGACTACGACAGCTGGTTATTAAGCAGCGAGTGTGGATGATAGATTTATCCACTGGCTGAATCAGCACAACAGTAATAAAGGCACAGTTTTAATGGCATCTTATCCAATGGGGCAATGCCTGTTCTGCCAGCTCAGTTATGGAATCCATCAGTACAAAACCCTGGTTAAACACATCTCTTCTTGCTATATCTACAGAGAATTTTAGCATAGATCATATACTTGCATAGAAAGGACCTCTAACTCTTTGGATATCATCAGTATTGACTACAAAGACCTCTGTAGTTTTTCCACACATTCTGGCCCATTCACAGATACCACCCAGAAAACTTGCAGTGGGAGTTCTTAGGCGTTGTAAGGTGCCCTTAGATACCCATTTGAGCTTTGTTTTCACTCAGAAAACACTCGCCATTTAAAATGCCGTTCCAAGCTTAGCCAACAGAACTGCTCGCTTCAGCCATAGCAACAGACTGAATGAATTCACACATCCACATCCAATCTGATTCAGGAATTACAGGTTCCAGAAATCATGGGGAAAGGCTGGAGGAAGGAAGATGCACTCTTGGTGGAAGAGGATGAGGTCAGGAAATACTTAAGCAAACTGTACATACATAATTCCATGGGCCCCAATGGATACACCCCACTAATGGAACTGCCAGATGTCATTGCAAAGTCATTCTCAATCTTTGAAAAGGTCTTCAAGAACAGCAAGAAGGACTCATGGAACTACATGCCACTTTCTCCTTGAGTACTGGAAAAGCAATGGAGCAGCTCATCCTAGAAACCAGGGTATCAGACCAGATGATTTCCAGAGTTCCCTTCCTAGCTCAATTATTCTGTGATCCTGTTATCTGATGATAATGGCAGCTATGAGACACCACAGAAGTGCAGATCTTCGCCAAACCACATCCTCTTTTTACTTAAATGACATTCAATAAACAAAGAACAACAATTAACACTGAGGAGACAGTATCTGCACAGACAAGCTGCTCACATGCACACATTCAGCAGCCAAAGCCAACAAATAATACTCAAAAGGGTTTTAATTTTACAGGTTTTCTGGAAGAAGACACATTCAATATTTACATCACCAAGGAATAAGTTAAACTTTGGAGAACTGATCTGGTATTTACTTTAGACTAAAGTTCCCTTGTATGTTTGTGGAGTTCATGTGGCCTTGAAGCCAAGGATCATTAACCAAGTCTATTTCCTATTTTTCTCATATGTATACTATGAACATTGCAAAGTATATAATGGAATTAAATATTTGTTAACAACTTATGCATATATCCATTTCAGCTTAAATATAGTCTCACTCCTTGGTAGAAAATGGTTAATTACTATAATTTCTATGTTAATTACGTATCTCTGCAGCAGAAGTCTATTTGGGTGACCCAAAATTTGGGTTAATGTTCAAAACAAATTTGTTTTGAAATGTTGACCAACTTTGTCAACAGCGGATCTTATGAAGCTCTGTTGCCCACTACTTTGTGTCTTGTATTTGAGTTCCTGTTTTGACTGAAATACACTGAGGTTGCAAAATGAGCTGACCACCTATCGGGCAGTAGAGATCCTGGATGCCAATTTTTTGATGTCTGATAAGCACAAACTTTATTGTGAATATAGGATTGAACTGCTGCAGGATGCAGCACTTGAGAGCATTGATATCAGGTGTCACATTGCGGTGGCTTGCTTTTTTCATTAGAGATGGAAAACAGAACACAAAAAATGACAAAAGGAGAAAAGGAAAGCTGGATTAGTGAGGGAGAATTTTACTCTTGACAAAAGGGTTAGCAGTCTCAGACTCACTGAGAAAGGAAAGACTCAGTTATGGCTTTCTCAAAGGGCAGCCACGGCTGATCCTTCAGGCCAAGAAGGGAAGCAGCGTTGTGGCTGTAAAGAATCACCACTGGATGAGAGACTGGAAAATGTTAAGAAACAACCTCACAATGGAAAGTATCAAAACACTGAAAATAAATGAAAGAAAGAATCTAGCCCTCTAGAAAAAAATAAAAATAAGAAAAGTCACTTTTATTTTGGGCAAAGTCCCACCTGTCAAGCAAAATGGTATTACCCTTCAGGTCAGCCTAGGGAATGCTCAAGGACTCAGAGGTCTGGAGCTGAAAGAGTGAATTCATGTACACCAAATACAGCTGTTGGAAGGTTTAGGAAAGGGCTCTGGCTGCATCTCCATTCAGCAAGTCCTACCATCATCTAATACTTTTCATTTGCTCTTGTATGGCTGACCCGATTACAAAAGTAACCTGAAAACCAGAGTAAAAGCCAAAGTAGATGTGCATGGCTGCATAGTGCATTGAATGGATCAAGCAACAGTGCTGAAGCCAGACCGGTCACATTTGTGGTGACATTCATGCTTAAGCGGTCCTTGCCTCTGATTGGGATGGGTGGTGACAGAAAAATAAGAGTGAGACAAGACAGCACCAATCAACTAGCCACAGCTTTGATAGAATAAACCAACACTCATGCTGCAGACCACCTTACTGGTGACAAATGATGCTGTACTGAGGTAACCTCAACATGTAGCATATTCCAAAAGCAGAACCCAGCAGAGAGAAAAATGTTTCCACGTTTCCACTTTTCTCACTGATTCACAATGCTGTTTAGGTTTATTGCAACTGGTTTCTACCCAGAAAATGAAATCTTGGCTCCATGACTGATTTATGCTATTTTAGGCATTTCTACTCTTCTCCTGCTGTAAATCTTTGCTCAGCATTACCACAGTCTAAAGTCAAATCATATGCTGAAAACAAAGATTATTTTCAGAGACTGTAATTGTCTGCCAGTGATTTTTCATTCTCTGCACAAACCTTGTTATGAAAAGAAAATGGCAGATGAGGACTTATGTCTGCTTCATTCACAGCATTTTTAATTAAATTTGTATTTTAAATTGCCAAGCCTAGCCTGGGATTTGGAATGCCAAACTGTCTGTCTCTCTCAACTGCCTTATCCTTATTAATGAGGATTTCTGCACCATTAATGAAGACTTAATTAATTTTGAAAAGGACAACTGATTTAGAAAAACATCCAGATTTCTTTCTCCCCCAGCAGTAAAGCATTGATAGATGTATGAGAAGGAACAAAGACTTATTTGACTCCAAGGCAAGTCAAAATGTGCATAGTAAGGCAATTAGGAATTGCTTGGTGTTACCTTAGCGGTACGCAACAACCTACACCAATATCCACATGACAAAGAAGGAAAACACACACAGACAAATGGAAAATGTTTCCCATTGTTAATAGCCAAAAAGAACCTATATTACTAGTTGTTGTTGGCAACGTTCTCCATCCAAATGCATGTATAAGTTCCTGCACTGCAAGTCTCACTCCTGCTTGGAGCTAGGGTACCACTCTTGCAGTTATTCAAGACCTGATTAGAAGACAAAACCACAGTTGACCAGAGCTGACATCGCTGCAGTCCTGCTTTGAGGGGTGGCTGGACTGGATGACCTCCAGGCCCTTCCTGACTGCTGTGTATCAAGGGGGGCAACAGCACAAGGATCAGGAGTGGAAGGTGCCTGTGGCCTCCTGGGGAAGCCTGAAGCCATCCTACCACACACACATGTGGCTTCTAAAATAGTAGGGGAGCTCAATACTCAGCACCCTCTGGCAGTACTTTCCTAAGCGGAAAGAAGCACACAAACAACAGAGATTGCTGAAGCAACAGTTTCTATCATCTGCACTCCATACTGCCCCAATGGTCTCTTCAGCTTTCTCCAACTAGGAGAATCCTCAGCACAACTCCCTCTCCCATCCGTATCTCTGGCCTGGACAGCTTCTCCCACCCGCACCCCAGCTCTGCTGTATGGGAGTCCCCAGTGCATGTTCCTTATACATCTCTTGTGCCTGTCTCCAAATGAAGATGCCTGTCTCCCTTATTGTCTTTCTTATTTTACTGCTTCTTGCAAACACTTACGACTTTCTCAAAGTCCCTTTGAAATCTTCACCTTGATTTATAATAATTTCATGCATCTCCCCAAACAATACTATCCAGTCCAATACCACATTCTCTTCCTATTATACAAAATGATTTATTTTGACATCTGTATGGGAAATGACTGCGATACATTTTAAAACTCCTTCAGTAAGTTGTAAATCATGTATGAATCCACTCTTCCTTCTCCAGAAAATAAGACTGAAATACAGAAAAATGTTCCCAGCCAGCGTCCTCTCCTTTCTTTCCCATTGCCTGCTGTGCAGTTGGATGACCTCTCATGACTTTCTGCCCATAAACTGGATGCACTTGCTGCGCTTCGCCATGCTAAATCGTATTCCCGTAGATTATCATATAAGATAAATGGAAAACAATACGGAAATCTTATTTATAGTCAGTGCAGACTATTTTATCAAAGGAAGCAGTTGCTGCCATTTCTTCTGAGATACAGAGCAGAAACAGCCAGAGGAACTATAGCATTGCCTCCCATGTTTCTCTGGTTCTTTGAATTTCATTGTTTCCTGTCCTCTCACGATGCATATGAACATCTAGTGAGAAGCACCTTGAAAATGAATTTACAGTCTGGATGGCTGAAGGCCATGCAAAAAAATGTAGTGTTTTACCTATCTTTTAATCCTATGAGAACAGAACTGCAATGGATACAACTCAGTCTCTTTGAGTCAGCTTTGTTGGGTTGTTCTGGAGCTGCTGCTTACAACCACCCACAAGGGGGCCTGGACCCTGGCTTGGCAGAGAGCTCTGTCTTGTGGAGCTTACTCAAAACGGGACTCAGAGGTTCCCAAGCTCAGGCTGGGGAAAGCAGTAACTCTGGAAGGCATTCCAGATCTTGATCTCTTCACACACTCCTGGGTACTGCACCATGTTATTCAAGGTAGACTGCATGCCTATGAGCCACTGCTTTTTGTCTTTTCACAGGGACTTTAAAAAGAAAGCAAGAAAAGGTAACAAAAGCAGGTTTGGCACCTGTTTCCTGGCTGATAAAACGTGAATGGTTTTGTTTGTTATAGTAACCCTCCAACAGTGATGACAAATAGGAAAAGAAGCTCCCAAAAGAAAGGAGCTTCTTTTTTGATCATCTGTTCTAGGAGGTTTTTACAACATAAACCATGAAATCTAACCCACCTATTTTTACAGACTACCACAGATCCCCTGCTGTTATTGCTGTGCTTGGAAAGTGCCACCATATTTGAACATCTTTTCTTTCCTGAAGAAGACAAGCATCAGACATGCATACAAAACATTAACAAGACTATTTCAAAATCAACTCATCTATATGATTCTGAGATTCAGCTTCTACTGAGTCAACAGGGCCTCCAAAGTACATCCTAAATATTATCACCTGTTACCTAATTATACCTTGACAACTTCACTTTTATAATAAGAGTGTAATTCAAAAAGCAAGTGTAATTCCAGAATGGACTGGAGGGGTGTGAGTAGGGTAACTTGGGACTAGCTCCACAAGTCTTGTGCAAACAGGAACAATAGCAGAGAAAGGCTATGAGGACAAACATCCCCATGTTACACTGCACAGCCACTTTAATTCCCTTAAGAAAAACAGAGAGAGAAAAGAAGCCTACTGCGATGCATGGTGTACAATTCCTAGGATTCATTTATACTTCCTGTAAGCTGGAAAACAAAGACAGCAGATTTCATTAGTGCATTATGTTAAATTAAACTATGCCATGCCCTTCCCTTCAACCAAGTACAAGCACTGTTACAGACGGTGATTTTTAAAAAGCCACAAGGTGGCAATGTTTTAGAACGTTTCTGAGATTTCTTGAAGAATACCATTTACCAGTAAGTCATCATTAAAATCAACATAATACAAGAATAGCCATAGAGCTGCCATCTAATGCACAGACTTTTAGTAATATGAGGATGGCTAACAGCATAGAAGCATGGCAGATGATCAATATACTATGTATGAACTGCAAGATGGATTCAGGATGAGTAGAAGTGTATCAGATCAATCTTGACATCTTTCTATGGTATGGTTAACTGATTATTTTTGGTTAAATAAAAGAAAAGAAGGATGTATCATCAGCATAGTCTTGAATTAGGCATTGGTAGGTTCCACATGGAACATTATTAGTTACAATGGAAAAGGTAAGACCTTGTGAAAGAGGGGTGGGTGAAACCTTGGCTAAAACAGAGCAGTGGGCAACAAGGAATGCAGAAGCATAGGGCTAGAGTGGACACAGAGACCACCAAACTGCTTGAAGGTATAAAGTTTACAGGATAGCATACAAGAAGTGGAATGATAAGAGAAAAGGTCATCAGTACATTGCACCTTTTGGGTACCATCCACAAAAGCACATGAGCTGAAACAAGTTGGAAACCTCTGCATATAGAAAAAGCCCAGGATACCCACTGAGCATGGAATGACTATGGAGAATTTATATGATGCTTAACTAAAAAGGCAAGTGTGATTCCAGAAAGGACTGGGAGATTGCTTGAGATCAGCTCCACAAATCTTGTTCAGCAGGAACACGAGCCCAGAGAGGCCATAAGGATAAATAAGGAAGCATAGGGAGCATAGCCTGCTTTCCTGGTTGCCTCTTGTCTATTAAATCAGAATGCTCTAGAAATATATCAGTAAGGATTAATCTTCCAAAAGGAAAGCTAACAGCCATGACACCAGATATAAAGTAGCAATGAATAAATGACTGCAGCATCAGACTACCATTAATCTTTTTACTCCCTCCCCCATCCTTCGTATTCACTCTCCCTGAAACTGAACTGGCAAAATTCAATGTATCTACAAAACCATCACAGAAAACTTGACAGGGAAAAGATGATACTTGTTCCAGTTAATGGAAATCTTCCTACTGGAAGTGAACTTGAGTGAGATGAAGCTAAATTCACAATACCAGATAGTGCCCTTTATACATTAGGTATCCATATTTGCCTCACTATAATGCAGGTCAGTAGCCATACAGATATGATCAGACCATTCTGCAGAGCAGATAACTTGAAAGCAGGTCTACCTGAAAATAGCTGCAAGGAAAATGAACAAACAAAAAGTCAAATGGGAGTTTCAAAGTTCTTCATTATGAACTGCTAGTTTAATAAATGCCCTTGCTTCTATCTATCATGCTTCAGTAGGATTTTAATAAGTGGGTTCTTGAGGGTATATCAATGAATATGAAGTATTTTTTTGGCACAGAACAGCCTCTGAACATACTGTTCTACTCTTCCTAAGTGGAAAGAAAATGTTTTCCCCATTCTCTCTGCCCTGTCTCTGCAGAGTCAGGAAGGCCAGGTCTCATCTTCCAGTGAAACGATCCCCTCACTGACAATATGTATATGTATTAAAACCAAAAAGACAAACTTGGAGCACAGGTTCTGAAAATTTAATGCCCTTATGAAAAGGCTTTTCTGATCCCCATAAAGAGGAGCCTTAAGAATGATCAGAAAGAGTACCAATCATCTGCCAATGTCATGACCAGAGGGAACATGTTAAGTGCTAATGCAGTTCCTAGGCAGGTGTGCAGCTGAGACGTGTGAACTCAGGTTTGCTAGAGGATGAAGAGCTGCACAGAGCTATGTGTTCCACCATGAACAGGACCAGGACAGCAATCCTGGCATCTCTCTATCTTTTCTTCTGAATATGCTAGGAGGATGTCATTGCAATCTACCCCTTTCAGGGTAAAAGAAAGAGCAGACAGAGCTTCACTGGATTAGCCCTGTTGTTCTAAATTTCCTCTGGTTACAGGTTCACCTCTTTCCAGTCCACAGCCATGTCTGGTTTGTTCCACCACTGAATCACAGAATCGTTTGGGCTGGAAAGGACCCTAAGGCTCATCCAGTTCCAACCCCCTGGCACAGGCAGGGTCACCTTCCACTAGATCAGGCTGCTTCAAGCCCCATCTGCAGCTGAGGGTTCAGAACAGGGGAAGTATCAGAGAAGTATTAAGGACACACTGCTGCACTAGGAGTGGTGCTTCACAACATTGCTTGTCTGATACAGCATACATCTAGAGCAGCAGTAGCCTCTCAATATGAGTACATGCCCTTTCTTATTGCAGATTGTTGCCTGTGGTGGAACAAGCAAGAACTCTTCAGTAAAGATATGCTTTTTGATTGCTAGTGATAGGAACCGAGCTCAGTAGTGGGTGTAAACAGACTCAGGATTTAAAAAAAGCAGGAAGCTGAAGTCAAAAGCAATAATTTTAGAACCTGAGGAAGACATAGTAAGTGGTAAGCAGTTAGAATTTCCTTTTTAGAAAACTACAGATGCCTTCAATACAGCAATACAAAAACAAATCACACTGTGAACCAGTCAAATGTAATAGATGTCAAAACCCACAGGGAGTAAGATACAATACGGTCCTCTGAAAAGCTTAGAATTAAAAATGTCTAGATTTTTAGATCAGAAAAATCTAAAAGCCTTTGTCCTTTATTACTTTTCCTCATTTTGTCTTCCCAGAGCAGAGAAGTGAACCTAATCCATCAGCAGAAAATTTCATTGCCTTCAGAAGAGGAAAGACAAAGACCAACTCATGAACATGCTAAGGAAGGAATGAGTGTATTCACTCAAAATAACAAGTGTGACTCATATTTAGTTCATTATTCCCTTGTCAAAGTGGGAAATTCCTAATCAAATGTGCCTGAAGGGAACCTTAACTCCAAATGAAATCAGTTTATACTGAAGAGGTAATGGGGAACAGAAACCTCGGAAAGAATTTAAATTACATGACAGACAAAAATTCACTCTAGAAAGGCAAACCTGAAAATAGAAAGAATTACCTTAGACTATTCTGGTGTTGTTTTTTTTTTTTTTTTGCCAGGAAATGGGATGAGGTCTAGTTCTTTTGCTTCACAGAAGGTAGACTGAAAGGAACTGGCAAAGCACCTATCTATAAGAGCAGAAAGTGTCTAGTGTCACACACTAGAATGAAAGCAAACTGCCTGGCTCAGTATATTCAGCAGGAGATAATCTGTGCTAAGCAGTACCATAGCAACTTGGAAACCATTTGACAAACTGCACGTGTGCCTACGGCAGCTGCTGTAATGCGATGGACCTATTTGGCAGAGCTGCTGCTCTATGGCAGAACCACCCTGAGTGTGAAGAATGGTCCAGGAAAAGTGTGTCAAGCTTGTGTTAAAGCATTAGTTAGCTTTTTGCTATATTAAGATACTTCTAGAGTGAAAATAATTCTGTGGACAGCAATAAAAATAAATGGAAGAGAAAACTTTCCTAATGACATTTTAGAGCTCCCTATAAATTCCTGCTGCTGAAGGAAGAACATCAAGAATTGCTTCTGAGGTTGCTTTACTTTATACTGTGAATATATATATAATAGATATGCATACATATTATATATATACCAAAATACATAAAACATTGCACGAGTATCAGCAGCACTGCTGTCGTGGGTATTTCTCTAAATTTAGAAATCAGCCATAAGATAGTACTTCTGAAGTACCTGTCTTACTATTTAACTTAAGGATCTGACTCACTATAGCCAGCACTCTTACCTATGGTAATTCGCTTTAGCAACTGTTATACACAATGTTGCCTATTGAAAACTGCATCTACGGAAAACTGTATTTTTAACTATCTAATAACAGGTTTGTGTGATCTTAATTGTTCCTTCTCCTCCATTCTCTCTAATGGAAAATACACAGACCAAGTAGGAAAAGTACACTGGAAAAATCCACAGAGTCAAACACCACCAACTTATTTGGCAGTTGTTTAAAGCAGAACATATTCCTAATATTTAGTTCAAAACTCCTAATAGCCAAAGTATCAACAGCTTTTAGAACAACTATTTTTTAACTTACCTATTCTTGTCTGCCTACTTTGTTCAATGTAAGCCTGCATCCACTGCAACATATAAAAGCTTAATGTAGGTGGCATGCCTATATGTCAAACACAATCTATGAGCAAAAAACAAACTGCAACAAGTAGCAGTGTGAGACATCTTCCTGCTAGACTGAGGATAAGTGACTACACAGATTCATGCTAATGAGAAGAGTTCATACATCCTATTTTCTTTACAAATCTCTTCAGATGCCATTGTTCACACCTTGTGTCACAAAATTCCAGCTGGTTTTGGCTGGAAAAGCATTAATTTTCTCCACAGTAGCAAGTACGGGGCAATGTTTTGGATTTGTGCTGGAGACAGTGTTGATAATGCAGAGATGGTTATGCTATTGCTGAGCAGTGCTTGCACAGTTGAGGCCTTTTCTGCTTGTCATACCACCACACCAGTGAGTGGGATGGGGGTGAACAAGGAGCTGGGAGGGACACAGTGGGCACAGCTGACCCCAACAGATCAACATACCATATGGCATCATGCTCAACATATAAAGCAGGGAGAAGAAGAAGGAAGGGGACATTTGAAGTGATGGTGTTTTATCTTCACAACTAATGGTTACATGTGACAGAGCCCTGCTTTCTTGTAGGCGGCTGAACCCCTGCCTGCCCATGGGAAGCAGAGAACGAATTCCTTATTTTGCTTTGCTTGCATACATGGCTTTTGTTTTTACTTATTAAACTGTCTTTATCTCAACCCACGATTTTTTTCACTTTTGTCCTTCTGTTCCTTTCCCCCATCCCACTGTCGAGGGAGTGAGTGAGTGCCTCTGTGGCGCTTACTTCCCTGCTGAGGTTAAACCACAACACTTACTCAAAGGAAGCTTTCAGGAGGCGAAGTTAAACCACACTGTTACAGTACTGATCTAGCCTGTTGCTATAAATGCAGTTTTTTAAGTGCTTTCAGAGATTTTTCAGTAATACCATTAGAATACAATTAGTAATACAATTAGAAGTAACGTGAGTAGAATTACATTGCAAATAAAACACGTGTACATGATTTCCAACCCTCGTGTGCTTTCTTGTGTGTTACTGAGTTTCTATAACTCAGAATTTCAAGTCCACCTGCAAGCACCTCTTTCTGCTATCATACGCCTGTGCAGCTCTAAACTTAGGTGTCCCTCTGTAACCTCATCTCATCTCAAGCAGGGTGTCCAGGATAGAAGGGATGAAATATCCTTATATGTGTCAACTACTACTAAGGATTCCTGCCTGGAAGTTAAAAGGTTCACGTTTACTTGTCCAAAGACAGGCGAGAATAATCCTAATGGTGTGACAAACACAGCTTCTGGCACTAACCACATTCAGATGAGATGTTGATTCTGCATAATTAGAGGTGTAAAACTGGAAAACATTTATTTGATTGCTGCAGCCTGCTTTGCAAGGGGTACCAAGCAGCTCCTCACTTGCCTTTAACCTGAGTAGCCCTTAGATTTATTGTTTGCTGTATGAAGAACAGACAGATGCATGGCTGTTGCAGGCCTGGGGACTAACAGATGCTAGACAGTAGAAAGCTCCTGGGCATTACTATTGCTGTATGGAAGAGAAAAATGTGCCTCTGCAACTCCTTTTACCTGAGCCCAGAGGTGCCATGCAGCAGGATAAAAGTAGGGCCGAGCTGAGCTATTGGCTATGTAAAGATCTTAGCAGCTGAAGGTGACAAAAGAAGCCAAGAGCAGAAGTTCCTATCTGCTATTGCTGCTATTTGGCTAAGAGCACAAGGCTGCAGCAGTTCAAACTAAGAACCTGGAACAGTAACACTCCTTATTTTCTCTTTTCCCTGATCCTAGAAAAGAACAAATAGGTTTCTGAAGGAGGACTCTCCTGTGTAACGTTGTGATTGGATGACACAATAAAACCATCTTAAAGCCTCCTTGTAACACAGAGCACAGTGGCAATGTAGTACAGGCTCACCCTGTCAGCTAAAATGAGTCACTCCACCTATGTTTTTCAAAAGCTGTACTGGCTACCTTTTGCAGAGGATCTGATAGCATTTCTCATGCCACAATGTGTGTAAAGTCCAGATCACTTCCCTGTTGCACACTAGATCATTTGACAAGAGCACGTGTTCGCACACATGATGCATATGAAATCTTTGCTGCACAGTGACTTGCTGATGCACAGAGCCCATATGAATGATTATGGAAACAGGGCTGTGTTTTAATGATAAATTCCACATTTTCCCCTGCACTGCAATGAAAAAAGATTCAAGATTCTGAGAATAAAAACTGAGGGAAACATGAGGAAAGCTGATTATGCATTGATAAGTAAGTTGTCAGGCACCCTGCCTGAGGCTGTGCGTACAACTGATTCCTCGGTTTGGTCGCTGAATTGGAAGAAAACCCTACAACAACCTGTTATCTGCTACCAAAACGAAAGTTCAACACAGTTTGTTCGAATATTATGTCAATTCCCTCCTCCCACCCACCTTTTTTTTTTCATAAATGCTTGAAATTAAACATAATGGACAAAACCACTGGAGGGCTGCTGCGAGTTCATCCTTTTACCTAAAGGTACAGGAGGTGGCACACATATCCAAAATGGGTGATACCTAAATTGTTTTGAAAGGGAACCTGAAGCCAGCAGGGAATTTAAACCCAAAATGCCTCAAGTAGAGGTTCAATGTATAATGCACTGAGACTCGGGGTGGGGTGGGCATCCTTTTCTGGTATCGTTTCATTTTCCATGAATAGTTATTAATCAGATCTCTGACTCCATGTTGCCCCAGTTACTATTTGCAATGCTAAGGATATTGCCCTAAAAATGCAGCAGACACTTGGAATTCATACACATACACAAGCAGACAACTGGGCAACCCATCCAGTTGAAGATGTCCCTGCTTATGGCAGAGGGGTTGATTGGATGAGCTTTGAGGGTCCCTTCCAACCCAAACTAAGATTCTATGAATTGTATACACAATTCAACATTGCAAAAAGGGAATTAAGTTTCACATGACCTGGTGAACATGTACAGAGCAACACCAAGATGTTAGTCTGTCTCCCAGAACCAGTGTATTGCAGCAGCATGGTGTTGTACTAGCAAAGGGAACACCATCACCTCTCAACAAAACTAATGAGACTAGCTGGAGTGCCACACTCCAGGCCCTGAGGCTACCCACAGCACTGGCTGTCTCAGCCCAGTGCCTCCTAACTCCCTGTGGTTTTTAGGGATTCCTTCAGCTTCTTATGTTAAAGCCTGTAATAAACTTAATTTTCATGCACTGTAGTGGAGTACACAACTACTTCATGAAGGAATGGTGCCACCACTAAACACACCTCTCCAGTCCCAATGGTTTGATAACAAATGTGAATTCACAATCGTTTTTAAAGACAGCCAGTCCCCATTCTGGAGACTTGGCTACTCTCCAGTTGTTTCCCCATCATCATGTTCTAATTGTGTGCAAGCACCAAAGTAGCATTTTGGAGGGAAGGAAATACCTGAACAAATTGCTAGAAAGACTGCCTTCATTTTGCAAGCATATTTGCATGTACTTCTGCACCAAAAAACAGTGATCATTAGATTAAATCTAAGCTGATTTTGTGGGCAGGAGGTCTGCATGAAATCAGACTACCGGCACTTTTCACATCATCCTTTGCTGCAGGAAGTGCATTTCATTGATGGAAATGATACGCTTTATCTCCAAATCCAATGCATGAATGTGCATAAAAATATTCTTATTGTCAGGGGAAGGAGGGAAGTGAGTGAGATTTGTTATGAAGCTGGGAAGAGTGGGGCAGAAATAGCTTCCATACATCAGGAGAATAAACAAGCTACAATTCTTCAGCTTGGAGAGAATGAAGAGCAGGGCTATGAGAAAAGTCTACAGTGTTGGGGGGGGGCATCAAAAAAGTTACTGTATAATATTTACTCCTAAGTTACCACAAAACAAAGAAGCGCTGGAGAGCACCCAGTTGAGTCATCAGACAAGTCTATACAAAAATAAAGGAAGCTCTGTTACACAGAGTGAAATTCACCATCACAAAACTATGGGCACAACAAAAGTATATAATGCTGAAAGAGTAGGAAAGTGGGAGTCTACAGTGGCCTTTAAACACAGTGGCCCAGTTGCATTTCAAATTCAGCTGTCCCCAGAGTTACAGTGCTACCACTTTCCTGGAGCACAGTGCAGCTTCAGGAGCTGCCACGCTGCGAATTAATACACAGGGCACAACTTCCTTACTGGTTTCCCCTCTGAATTAGACAGCAAGAAGCCTCCATCAGCTGCAGAATACTTCTTCCTCTACACTGAACACATCTGCTCCCCATCCCTGCTTGCTCCTTTCTTGTTCTCTTGGGAAGGGGTGAAGCACTGCCTGGAGGTGGCTGCCAGAATTGGTAAGGCTGTCAGTCTACAGAGCTAGGGATCCTCCAGGGAGCAGGGTGACAATGCCTTGCTTGCTATATGGGCAAAGGACCATCAGGAATTAATAACATGGAAGTGGACATGGAGAGATGGAGCAGTGTGAGTAAAGGCGAAGTGCTCAGGTGCTCTGACTGAGCAGAAAACAAGCCCAGTTCCAGAGAACAGGACCCACCTTGAAACATCCTGTAGAATCGCAGAATCCCAGACTGGTTTGGGCAGGAAGAGACCTTAAAGCTCATCCAGTTCCCAGCCTCTGCCATGGGCAGGGACACCTTCCAGTAGACCAGGTTGCTCTAAGCCCCTTCCTACCATTTATTCTTAACTGCCTGCTCTGCAGAGGAAGGTCTTGCTGCTGAGATTTATAGACAAGGAGTGAAAAAGCTTATCCCAAGTGAATGATTCTAATTGTTCTCTCATGGTCTACAACTTATTTGGTTCTTGGCCTTCACTTATGTTACTCTGAAATTGCAGTCTAACATTCAGCAACATAACAAATGGATGATGCCACCATCAAGGCCAGTTATTTGTTGTGACCACACACAAGAGATAACAGGGTGAATATTAAACTGAGCTCTAAAATAAACAGAGTCCGTCTGCTCCCCTTCTCCCCAGCAACACTTCCCAAGCCTACTTGCAAACTCCTACGTGATGCCTCTGAAAATGCTACAACAGGAGATATTTGCTCTTGCTCATAAAAATAGATATATCAAAATCACCACATGGGACTATTACTACAAATGCATCCCAGATGAGGAGAATCACCGTAAGTAGGACAGAGAGGAAGAAATCTCACTTACAGTTTCAGCTGGAGGATCTGTCTCACACAGTCAACACTTTTACTCTAGAAGGCTGTGTATATTCAAAAGCCAAAAGCACGTTCTTTCCTTTCCCTTTACAGACTTGCACAGAAGTACCAGGGAAAGGTTTGAGCATTCTGGATTACAGTTCTCAATGTAAAAGGGCCATAGTATTTAGGTCAGAGCATTTGAAGGAGACAAGAAAGTCTGCTGAAAAAATCAGCCCTTTTTAACACGTAATGTTGATACTTCCGAGAACAAAAATACAGGAACGATCACAAAAATTGAACTAGGTCAGCAACGTCTCTTTTCCCCTCAAACACTCTTGAGGATTGCCAGCTGCAAACTTGGGCTACATTATCTCACAGCAACTGCAGAATGATTCTGTAGCCTCTAATCAGGTCTTAATTCTCACCCTGGTTTTAGAGGAATTCTAATATAGTGAGAGAGCAGCCACTGAAAGTATTTTGGTGGTATTTTTGGCAGCTAATCAGCATTCCCCACTGTACTGAGACTTACACTGCGCTCATTTCACAAGTGTAGGAGAAAGTGTATTCTGTTCACTGATGTGTGTACTGCACTGGAAAAACATTTGCAGGATTCTCTGTGTATACTGTCAACAATAATGGTACTTCTGTGTAATGGTTTTGCTTGCTTGAGTTACTATATGCATGGGTAAAATGCAAAATAAGGCAGACTGCTAATGTACTAACCAGAGAAACCCCAAAATAAATATTATTTTCATGGTGGATCCCTAAACTTTTCAAAGGTACAACATGCAAATTCACTGATTGAACATTTATGCCTTTGAAAATCTGCAGCTTTGGATTACAAAACACCAGAACCAAATCTAAAGGCTTTGATCCTAAAACCATTTTTACACAGCCAGCAAAGGTATGCAGTTGTTCAAAGAAGTCTACTTATTAGAGAGTATGTCTAGGTCATAAAAATTCATTCACTCAATTCGTAATAGGAAGTACTCAAGGACCCATGTTATTTCACACACAGGAAAAGACTTGCTAGAGAAATTGCAAGTGAAGGGCAGTAAAAGTGTGAGGGGTCCACAACCTTTGAAGATCCGACACCTTGTACAGCAAGGCTTGAATACCACTTAAATCCTTTATTGGCATAAGTTACCATCATTCCACATAGGTCAAAGGAGCTACATGTAAGTATTCTAGCATGGCTCTCTATTATCTAAGCAGAAAGAAAAAATCTAGCCCAAACCTTACAGCTCAACAGATGTTAGCAGCTTCAAGATTTAGATCAGTTAGTAACCCAGCAAGCTCCACAGTGGAGCCTTTTCTTCTCATTGTTTCCAAATCTGCTTGCAAAATTGATTGATAAAATTGTGTGAAATGAACCATCAGACTGCTAAGGTGGCAGTTATTCATGTATATCAGTATATCATGTAGAGTGCAGCCCCTTGTCCCCAAAATGTTGAGGAATTTGTTTGTAAGTGTCATGAATGCAAGCAGGTTACAGCACACACACAGAGAAAGAAGTACATCCAACACCCACCCAAAAACATCCATGCAGAACCCCCCCAGCGTCTTAGACTGCAATGGCAGGTTAGCTAGTCGTAAAATACATTCCCTCTGGTAGCAGGGCTAACAGTAGCTGTTGGTCAGCCTGCACCTTCTGTGTGTGCTTCCGATGAAGAGTGAGGAGTGTATGCACTGTGGAGGAGGAGTTGAAGCAGGTCAGGGGGAGGCAGCACCCTTCCTTCACAACAGAAACACGCACACCCCCTACCATGCACCTAGCAGCAATGCCCTGACCTGTGGTTCAGGTAACTACAGTCATCTCAAAAGAAACAGAGAAAAAGAAATTAGACTTAAAAACTGACCTGTTTTTCATTTTCATCCTCCAGCCTCAGCCTGTCCTCGATGCAGTTCCTGGCCTGAAGGAATGCCTTCCTCTGAGCCCTTTCCGTCAAAATCCTCACAAAGACCCCATACAAATTTACACTGACAAAAAGGATTGCATTGGCCAGAAGCTGTAAGAAAGAAAGAAAAAGAAATGCATATTTTAAAATACAGGGGTTTATTTTACATTTCTACTCAGCACAATTCAAAACAAAGAAGAAAATATGCACTGCTTTCAAAGTTCTGCCTCACCAGCCATGTCACTGATACCCCTTCCCACAACCCAACTGCAGTGAAACAATCACAGCAGCTACCACAAGTCCAGGCAAGCAGTATCACATAATACATACTCTGCATCTGCTGAAGTTAATGTCTCTTACGATGAAGTGTAGCTTAGCACTTTCATTCAGCATTGGTTCTTTCACCGGCCCATTGGCAGATTTGTGCATCAAATGAGAGCAGCATATTCAGCATGTGCTCAACTGTGGGGTGCCCAGAAGACTAGGATTATTGCTCCTATAAAGTAGACACGGACAAAATCCGTGACTACAGCAAAATGCATGCCTGGGTATGCAAACCTTCATCTTGTGCAATCTGCACCTGGAAAATCTGCTTCTCTTCCCATAGCTATACCATTACCAACCATACTGTATTTCTGGACAAATCATTTAAAATATTGCTCATGGTACCCCGCAACAGACCTCTTAGAAGGTGCCAAGTGCTTTCAAATGATGGCCTTTGGTACAAACCAAGCATCACTGCAATGCTATCAGCATTTTACAGTACAGTGAATTACTTTTATAAACAGTGTTCTAGATAAAGGACACACAGATGGCCCAATGACCCTTCTGGTCATTTTTTAATGTTATTACAATAGGTGTTAAAGTCAGTTAACTAACCTAAATAACTGTGTGGTTTGCACACTGCCTCCCTATCTAAGACAATCCCAGCTAAGTTTCTCACCGCATCTCTGATATCCAAAACATGTCCTCAGATGGTAAATTCTGCAATGCAATGCAGTGTTTGTTTGGAAAGGAGGCAATAAGGCCTGTTTATCTAACATCTTTGCAGTCTCTTTGTCCATATTTATTCTAGTTGCTACCACAGCATCATGATAAGGTTTTAGGCAACTCATGTATTCCACAGCTTCAGACATCATTTTGCACATAAATTGGCAAAAATTTGGTACTGTGAGAGCAAAGAAAGACATTACAGCAAGTAACACAAATCATGTCAAATTTCTATGCACCTAAAATAGCTCAGAAAGACGATATAATTGACATTTATTTCTTAATACAAGAGTTACATTTCAAGCCAGTACAACTCTCCTGTTGCATGTTCTGTTAGTGTAAACTGGAGAGGACACCATTGCCCTGTCTCCACTGAAACCAGCTGGGGCAGTCTATGTAGGGAATACTTACTGTCTAACAGGGCTAGGGTTGTAGGCTTGAATTCAGCCAATGTGGTAAGCAAAGATCCAAAAGGGCATCTAGAAACTCCCTGCTGATTTTGGAGGGACTTTTTACCAAAATGAGAAGGGATTTTCTGAGGTGTTTAACTAAGGGCAGTATACATCTCACCCTCTGTGATCTCAGTACAGAGGGGAGAATTGAAAGATCCATTCCAGATGTGTTCTCCAGACCTCTATGGATGCACAAGTCCTCTAATTTTTACCTTCATACCTAGTTGTTATCAGCTAAGAGTACCACAGAATCACAGTATCAACCACATTGGAAAAGACCTTTAGGATTATCCAGTTCGACCATTCGCCCAGCACTGCCAAGTCCACCACTAACCCATGTCCCTAAGGGCCCAGTCTACACAGTGTTTGAGTATTTCTAGGGATGGTGATCAACAACAACTTCCCTGCAAACATTCTCATCAGCACAAAATCAAAAGATACCCTATCACAATAAAGGCAGCTCTGCCTAGCATTAGTGTTTTCCTTCTCTTCCGATACCCAAAAAGAAAGTTATCTCATGAGAGCTAACACTGGTGAAGAATGGTGTTAACAGCTTCCTCCTGACAACTGCAAAACGTAGGTTCAGGTGTCATAGGTCAAATGAATTTCAACCTAGGAATCTCATGTACCAGTTACTTACATGTCACTTCTCACAGATGGCAATACAGATGGTAAAACTTCTAAGGTGAAAAGCAGTACACGAACATATTATTTCATGATACAGGCTGAGCATAAACAATCTGCAATTCCAGTCCTGCTTTATTTTGCTTCATCACAGAGAACTGTTTGAGGTATATCAATTTTCAGCACAAGTTAGACCACTAAAATGAAATTCCAGTAGAAACTCCAGTAGAATACTATTTTTAGATGCATAAATGCAACCACATTCACATTATCCCTGCATTTTATCATGCTGAAGTGTAACGGCAACGGTGTATTTTAAAGCGAATTCTTAGAAGTGTAATGGAACAAAAATAGAAAGGATTTGTAAAAGTCATATTCAAAGGCAGCAGAGAGAGACCAAAGAATAAACAGTCAAGACAGAGAGAGAGTAACAAAACAGCTATTAGTAACACAGGGTGGAAAAATAAAACCATCTTTATGTGCTGATATCAGAGTGGCCCAAGACATAACTAATTACTTGTAGAGAGAATAAATAAAAGACTCAACTCAGTTTCTGGTCCTCAACTGCAAGCAACAGAAGACCTTATATTGTGGCAATGTGCCAGCTGTTCTGGGTCTATCATTAAGATTTGCAGCAATGGTGATCACCTGGACTGGGGGCAACCGGTAGGTGGGTTCCTGCAATCATGCAGCCACTTTCAGACTCAGCAGGGAAAGTCATTTTCTGACATGCTTTGAACAGTTTAAGATAAAACAGAGGTTCAGCTGCCAGCTCTGGCCTGCAGGGAATCAGGAAAAGTGATAAAGCAAGTAAAAGATTCATAGATTTCAAAGCGTGAGAAAAGAAAGTAGGGCACTTTGTCTCCTGAGGTAAGAGTTCCTTCCCTCTACAACCCATTTTCGGCTTAATTACTATCTCTTCCTCAATTGCAAGCTACATACATCTGTCTCTCTAGGTTTCTCAAATGCATGCCATTTCTTGGCCCCTTTCATTTTAATACGTAAATACGTTCATCTCTATATATACACAGACACATATAACCCACATATTATATGCTGTAACTCCACGAATTATTGAGAGTTGCTGTTAAAGCTGAGGACCTCTGAAGAGGTACTGAGGCATCCAGAACTACTGAAATACCAATGAATTTCATTTTAAATCATTCCTACCTTATTCACTATACTACTGCTCAATAGCATAAACAGCACTCTTCAGATTTCACCATCACCTTCTATTTACGGAACTGCCAAAGAAACAATTTACTCAATGCAACACAAAATGACTCAAAGACATTTTTATGCCACAGCCTCTTTCAAACAATGTTATTCTCTCGTTCCAAATTGAGATTATAGGTCAGACAGGATAGAAATAAAAGAGAGTATCAGGGTCATGAAAGCCTTTTTTTAAAATTATTTTAAAATTAATTGTTGTCACTGAACCTTGTATTGTGCATTCTACGTCCCTGCTGCACGTCAGTACCAACATCCAGAGCGCTAAGCTGCTCTAGTCACCAGTTGGGTAGGCTGTCAGTCACTGGATGAACTCTGGCATGGCTCCTTGTGCTCTGGAGGGTATTACACCAAAGGCAGGCTTCCAACACAGACAGCTAGCTCTTGTGGCCTTTCTGGTCAGTGAAGGACTGGCAGGTCCAGCAATTTCAACCAAAATCCTGTCTCTCCTGGCTTTTGATCCATTGCCTTTCTTGGGTCTCACATTACCTTTGGGCGGGAACACAAACCGTGCAATACAGCAATTCTCATCTAGGAGTGAGCAAGTAATTCTGGAGGTAAGCAGCATGTAACATACTCATGCATACATAGGGTGTGAGAAGTTCAATTCAATATCTCCCTTTCATTTTTCCTCCTAAAATCACCTCCCACTTTTTGAGTGTCCTTTGGGATTAGTTAAAAGACTCTTTGAAGAGTCTCTTGAAACTTTTCTCTCAGTTCCAGACAGGATTTATTCTCCACTTCTTTTTCCTTCAAAGCAAGAATCCTCACGTGTGCATTCACACATGCACTTGTTCTCTCTCTCAAGCAAATGGTGAAAAATTCTTATTTGCCTTTTAACAGGACTCCGCTTACTCAGCTCAAACCTGAGGCTGCGTTTCACTGTGGAGTAATTTCTCACAAAATAACCTCATAGAAAAATAGGGCTGTTTGACAAAGGTGTGAATCACCTCTGCATTACTCAAAGACTTTTTTACAAGGTGGCATTTCATATAGATGGATACTGAAGTAGACTAAATGAGAAATAGAAACTATCAGAGAAGAACACTTCAGGAGACTCCCCAGAACTTCACCCTGCTTCCTAAAAGCTGGGCTGTGGTGTGAATGGGATTGAGAAGGGATTTCAATAGTTAACACTCTCAGAATTCTAATTTAGTGGCCAATATCAACAATGGATTTATTCTCAGCAGCATGAATTCTCGTGCTATCTCATGCAGTAGAGTGGAACATGTAGGAAATATGGCCATCATTTCCTGGTGAAGGCAGCAATTTGAGGAAAAGAGACCAATACAGTTCTTGCACATCACTCAGATACCTGGTATGACAAGAGGTACGGTGGACTGAATTCTACTCCCAGTGTTCTCTGATAATTGAATTTTACTGCAAGTAATTTCTGTGCCACTATTGCTGTTCCTCTTGTGCAATGTAACATTTACTCATTCTGTCAAAATGCTTTGAGATATGGCAATGAAAAGCATTATTGTAAAATATGAATGTCTAATTGTGAGGCATACCTCAGAGGAAAGAGTCATGAACAGCTTACAAAAACAAGTCAGTGTTTCCATCATTAAAACCCTTAAAGAGTAAGACAAGACTGTGCTGTGTATGAAAATTGTTGGTATCATAAACAAGACCTTTTACAAGTTTAAACAAAAATAGTTGCTCCTTTCCCTGTTACGGAAAATGTATTTGCAAGAACAGAGACTTCTTTACAGCACAAGACTGCATACAGGAGAACGCACACTTGCCTCTTGATCCTGACATGGGCTGAAGTTCAGTGATTCACTTCACTCACTTTGCAGCCTTTTGAGAACACTTAATTACTACATCTCCTCCCTCCCTTTGCTGAAGTGGTGTAACACAGGAGCAGAGAACTTCTCTTTAGTTCCTCTGTTTCCTACCACAGATGGCATCCAAACAAATCTTCTCCAGATTAAATAAACATTCCCAGTTTGCATATATGTCCCACTCCTGGGTTTTGTTAGTTTTGTCCTAACTTGTTTATGCAATCCACTAAGAAGATTTTGTTCTGCTGTGCCATTCTCTGTGGTGGTTCCTGCCTTCATTCCCAGTCCTCCTGAATCTACAGTATACTCTAAAAAGGGATTAGTGACTAGGTATTTCAGGATAATGTGTTGAATGAGACTAGATGTCACTAGTTGAGGAAAAGACAGTAGTGCTAGGGTGTCTATAACCACACAAGTGAAGAGAGACACTCAGGATACTTATGATGCTACCTGCATTAACCACAGCCAGGTTTGCTGAAGTGTATATGCACAGTGTGCAATCATAGACATCCACTCTGCGTCTCTCCCTTTATTTGCACCCCTGTTTGACCAAAGTACAAGTCACAATTTATAACCACTGTGTAAAACATGCGCCATAAAGCTTTCTGAAACAGGTCCCAACTAAAGGAGAGTCATCAAGAGCCAGTGAGCTCCCCAGTGTTAACAAGTTCATTTGTTGCATCTGCTTCCAAACCACATGTCCCTTTATCTCGGAAACATGCCCTGGGAGAACAGTTAGTGTGCTTCCCTCCCACACCACACACTGTTGGCTGTTTATCTGGTGGCAGAAGCACTTACTTCTGAGATTAAGTAGCAGAGAATTAGGATGGAAAATCAGAACTAGAGCTGATAGAATCTTAAATTTTGAATCCTAAACCTTACAAAGTTCAGTAGCTTAAAAATGTTCTGATACAGATAACTGTGATTATACAAGATACCAATTTTGCCTACCCATCAATATTCACTCAGGAGTGACAAGAATCAATGTCATTAATTTCAGGCTCCCATTTTTGTGTTTCTGAGCTGTTGTGCCTTTCTTAGCGAGTTTCGGAAAGGAATGCACAATACCATCAGTTTTACCTTTCACATCAGCAGCACACTAAATCTTTATTTGGATGTACCAAGGCTTCTGGATTTTTCATTAATCAGGAAGACAGAAAGCAGCACTTTGATGCACAAGAGCTTTCGTTTTTAGAAGAAAAAAAAGCAGCTGATTTTTAGGGAATAGGACAGATATCAGACAGGCGACTTACAGGTAACACACAACAGAGCACTGATATATGAGATTTTAGAACTAAGAAATAAAGGACCAGATGGAAAATCCTGCCAGCAGCACACAGGCTGAAATACCTTCAAGCGTTAACTTCTCAATTGCTTCAAACCACTCCAAGTAATGAATGACTCCATAAAAGCTCTGATTTTTTTTTGTGGGGTAAAGAAAAAGTCCTAAACACACAGCAGTATTCCACTAGAAATGGTTGGCATAACATCAATGTTTGAAACATGCCAAGTATAGAACTGGGCTGGTGTACTTTAGAAGTTAAAAAAAAGCAGTAAGAAAATGTCCTCATTTATCTCCATCTGAAGCCTAGTTTTACACATCACGTGTGCATACTGATACATATTTGAGCTGGTTTTGACAACATGTGAACAATATTCATTCTTTCTCTTGGCTCCGTATTTGTTATTAAGCCCAGCTGAGGTTAGTATCAGCAACCTTTCCATATATCAATCCAGATCTTACAGATAGGTAATCAGAGGTTACTATTCCATCAGGCAACAACTTCGTAAAGCCCACAGAAGTGCTGGGGCTATTTCAGATAGAAAAGAGCATCTGAAAAATAACTTCCCAGCCATCCACAGTAATCAGGAAAGTTTAGGCACACAAGAGAACTGGCTCATCTCCAGTTTTTCACTACATGAGAGGATCTGAAAACCTCTCAGAGAAGATCTAAGAGACATGGTATCTCAGTGTTCTGTTGCTGTTATATTATGACACTGCACTCCACAGCATGTAACAGGTTTCACAGCAGAACATATTACCTAAAAGGTAATGTGGCCTCAGTCACTTCCACCTGTGGAAAGCTGACACGAGCTACCCAGGCAAAATATTCTTGCTAACTGGTTTACATGTCACATCCCACAGATTCCTCTGTGCTGAGAAGAAAGAGGCAAATGTTATTTACATTTCTATGCTGATTTAGCTGTTGCATTCTTTTATGGTGTATTGTAAGTCATCACAGAACAAATAAGCCCTCATTTCTTCTGTGCCTTTGAAGTGGGTTGGTATGATTTGGAGGTCTGGGGACATTTCAATTGTTCCTAAGCCTTAGGAATAGCTGCTATCTATCACAAAACACTTGGAATATGCTGCCAAAGCCATTTGAAACAATTTCTATAGAAATTATGGCCAATATTTTTATTTATCTGCACATGTTATTTACTTGCTTGACAGAGTCCAGGTGATCATCCCCTCAAAGTGTTCTATGTCAACCAAAAATCCATGCTTTCTCCATTTTTGTATTAGTTAGTACAATGCTGTGCTGCATAATCAGAGCAGAGTGCGGTAATCTGTTGTCCAAAATCTGCCTGCATTTGCTGTATGCAACACGTGCTTCATTTCCAGTACTTGCTCTCCCTCAAGAATCCATCTGACCATCTTAATGCTTTTTTAAGCTACAATAATTAAATACATAAAAATAAAGACTTGTGGGGATGCATAACACAAGCCTGAAACCTTTGGTGGGACCACAGTTGCTAGGTGACTGAACCTTCAGATCTTAAATGCAGTTTTTCTTCATTTGAGCTCTGTGCATGGCTGAGAAGCAGCATGTAGCAGCCCCAGCCCAGCATCTGGCTGCTGGAGACAGGAAGCATTTCTTATCTGGCAGCCAGCACTTAGACTACGGAGACACAAACAAAGGCCAGGGCTTCAGTTCTGCAAAGGATGCTGTGTTTTCAGGTTGCTCCTGCAACAGCTTAGGAGGAAGGCTGCCTACTCTGAGTGGGACAGCCTCCTACTCATGCTCCCTTTGCAGCCCACTGTGTGCCAAGTGGCACACACTGAACTCACTGTTGATTCATGCTTCTGTGGCATGATTTGGTTATATCCATTAAAACATACTCCACAACATGCCTCTTACGAGACCTGACTTACTGAAGACTGATAGATGCACACTGAGCTCCTGCATGTTCTGGCAGCTAGAACATGCTTTCAGCTTATCACTTTGGGAACTCTCACTCTTCAGCTTTGATTAGTTGTCAAAGTGTTTTCTGTATAAACTCGAAGTGCTCTGCAGAGCTTTGCCATTAAACAGTGCTGGGGTGGAGGGCTCATTCTGCTGGCTAGTGACAAAACATGGGTCTTCCAAGTCCCAGTGTTGCTCTCCAGTGGTTCCAGCTCAGTCTTGTTAAGCCTAGGAACCATGCTGCTGGGGATGAAGTATTATCCCCAGGGCTTATTATATATGCTGCACAGACACTGCACCATCTCCTTGCTATTGAAATGGTGCTCTCCTGTGTTGTACACAGGCTACTTCCAAAGAGAGCTTGAATTTTGCCCCGGGAAGGGTGGGTGCAATAGAACCTAGGCTATGCAGCACCCATTTTTCAAACCTTTACATGAATTCAGCTTCAGGGGACTTTCTTGATGTCTGGGAGACAGCTATGAATACAACCAGGCTCCCAACTCAGTGTATGACAGGTATAGTTACAGGCATATCACAGATGAGAAGATACACAGAGGTTAAGTTCAAGTATTTGTCCAAATGCTATACTGTAATGAACTCACTGTTAGGAAATCATGCTGAAATACATTACATAAGGCCCTATATAGCAAATTCAAGTAAATTTCAGTGACCCAAACAGTGTCAGGTACACATTTTTCATATAAAGCACAGGACCTCAATGTTTATTTTCATGCCATTAGCCACAAAACTTCAAGAAGTACACAGAAGTCAACAAGCCACCTGCAAAATAAATGGAATGCCTAAACTGTGAAGTCTTGGCTCTCTCTCACTGCCAAAACACCTGGTCCTTTTCCAGCTGAATGAAAGCAGACAGAGGTAAAGACAGCAAGAAGTCCTGAACTGATCTCAGTTGGTTTCCCTTTCCATCAGAAGGATGCCTGCTAGACCCGACAAATGCCCTTTTGTATCCCTTTCATTTTTCCTCCCTTCTCAATGCAGATGTTTGAAGCAGTTGGTGAACGATGTCACTTCTGGTCAAATGTCCTGAAAAGATGAAAGTGTTTGCCTTGAGGAAACTATGTTCTATTACATGGAGGCCATTTACTTTCCTCCTATTGTGCTTTACAACTTGCAAGAGCTGTCTCTGCAGATAATAAGATTTTCACTCGGCAGGGTCATTTAAGCTATGGTACTTTCTGGCAGCGTTGGCACTTGAGAGCTTTAATACCGTCAAAGTTGCAAAGGAGCAATTTAAGCAGGAGAGAGAGAATGCAAGTCATTTTATGGTCAACTTTGAAAACTACTTTTGCAATGAGAAATCAGTCACTGAGCAACTGAGCAAACAAAAAACTGATGACATTTAATGTAAGTATTTCCAATCACATCTGCACTTGAGAGACTCATTGGGAAGCAACAGGATATACCTCTGTTTAATGATTTTATTTAATAACTGAATGTAACTGTCAATGATCAAGACAAAGAAGTTATAAAGATCTAGTATCAAAGAACCAAATCCTGCTTATTTCAGTTAATGATCCTAAAAAATCAAGTTTTTTGTTAGAAACTGTGCACTATATGATTAAAAAATAGTCTGAGAGTTCCAAAAATGAAACCACAATTCCATGGTTGGGAATTTGGGTAGTGTTCCAAATTGATTCATACAAACCCCACTGCTGGATCAGGACCTTAGCAAGAACAATGTAGAATCACAGAATGGTTTGGGTTGGAAAGGACCTTAAGATCATCCCGTTTCAACCCCCTGCAATGGGCAGGGATCCCTCACACTAGACCATGTTGGCCAAGGCTCTGTCCAGCCTGGCCTTGAACACTGCCAGGGATGGAGCATTTACCACTTCTCTGGGCAACCTGGCCCAGTGTCTCAGCACCCTTATAGGGAAGAACTTCTTCCTTACATCTAACCTGAACTTCCCCTGTTTCAGCTTGAACCCATCACCCCTTGTCCTGTCCCTACAGTCCCTGATGAAGAGTCCCTCTCCAGCATCCTTGTAGCCCCCTTCAGACACTGAAAGCTGCTCTGAGGTCTCCATGCAGCTTCTCTTCTCCAGGCTGAACAGCCCCAACTTTCTCAGCCTGTCTTCATACACCCGTTCATGTGCCCATTTTGTGAGCACCAGAATGAAAGACTTACCATGACAGCACATAATTAGTAACTTCTTGCATTATACAGTTCAGTTGTATGCTTTCTGATTCTGTTTTAATGTAACATTATTTGAATGCAAAAAAGAAACCGGGAAAAAAAAAATCACAATATTGTGAATGCTGAGCATTTAAAACCACTGATTTGAACTGCAGAAATAAAAGTATTAAATCACAGCCCTGGAGGAGTGTAAGAGACAACAGGCCATAAATCAAGTATGCTTTTGGAAGAAGAGGAATATATGGGAGTAAAGGAAAAATAAAGAAAAAAGGAAGAGAATGACAGAAAGTGGAACTGAAACACGCCTACTCTGAGCAGAAGAGTGGAAGGATAAGGGGGCTAAAATTGCACATTAAAGTCCTCCTCCTTACTACAAACTGTCTGTGGGGTCTATTTTCTGCTTTGAACATCTTGTCAGTTCTCGTTAGCTTCAAGGTGTCCATCAAGATGCTCAATCTTAAGGAAACTGGCGCTACTTCCATGTACAGATTATAGAGATTACGAGCAGCAGAATTTTATGCCCTGGAAAAGACAAGCATGAGATTTATCAGAGTTATTGAGAATGATAAAGTTACAGAGGAAAACAACCCATCAGTAAATTCTTATTGTCTTCAAAACAAATGAGACAGGGAAGACAGTATGTTAAACCCCAAAGCATGCTGTTCACTGGTAAAAAACCAGTAAGAGTCAATTGCAACTACTGTAATATGCCACATTATGTCATATTACATCTTCCTTGACTGTACACAAATTCCCTCTTAAGGGTTTGCTGACTGCACTCTTTTTTGCACAAAGAAACCAAGGATTTACAAGAATGGAATAGAACACACTGACGATTCTTTAGCTTTCCTTCTGGTGCAGGCACTGTGTGTTTTTTGTCTGACACAAAGACAACATAAAAATCAAGAGTTGTATTTGCCTGTGTTTAGAACAGGAGGAGAAATGCCCAACAGCTGAGGACTCGTGGCTGGCAAGAGGCGGTGCTCAGGATGCCCAACACAATGTGCATTTGGGACAGATAACTTCGGATCAGCTCTAGCTCGGTCCAGTGGACCAATACCAGTTAGCCCACTTTCCAGTGAAGACTCTGGTCTTAAAGGCACAAGATGCATGACCAGAAAACAGACAAGAGATTCAGGCTATTTCTTTTTCCCCTCAATACAGCCAAAAATAGAGATTCTTTTTTGAAATGATGGACCACCCTGTAAGTCTCACATGACTTGTATCATAAAGAACACACTGATACACAAGGAAGAGATGGCATTTACATCACAGAGATACATGCTGAATCATCCTAAGTGTAAATGTGCATAAAAGGGGCTCATAATAAGAGCAAATAGAGTGCTGTTGATTTTACTATATGCGTATGAGCAAGCTACCGTACACACAAGTATGGCAGTTGCTTATTACTCCATGGCAAAGCCTTACTACCTACACAGAGATTAAAACCCTAATCACCTATTCATTCAGTAGCTTGTCAACCATGTTAATGTTTCCTAATGTCTCCTGGTAATAGTAGCCTTCTGAAATAAGTACTTCCTAAATCATTAGAAGATGATGTCGGGAACAATCCTGGAAACTCCAAGTCTATAAGAGGGGATTTCAAAAGAGACATGTGGTATTGATTGAAAGCTTCAGAATAACTGCAGGTATTTGAATGGTTTTAGACCAGAAACGTAAGTAAGAAAACGCAGTTTCACAGGACACAACAACTTCTCTATTTTTCTCCCTTCCCTCCCTTTTCTATAATTAAGAAAATATATGTAAGTGAAAGATAAGTTCTTGCACCAAAATCATAATACTAATTTGGTTTTATGGCTCTGTAAAGAATTACACATACTATATTACACTAATGAAGAGTTTGCTTTACTGTCATCATTATTACACTCTTTTTATGCCTGTTTCTGATGTGAAGATAATAAAATATTTTATGCCAAATGCCTCAAAGAGTTTCTTGGCTGGGTTTTGATGCACTGGGCATCTCCTGATTCCCCCTTATGTTCTGACACAGTATCCATGTCAGAAGCTCATGAAAGAAAATACCAATTTACACAAACAGATTCATTAGGGGTAGCTCTCCTGCCTTCAGAGCTAAATACCAGAAATCTGATCCTAATTCCCTCAATGAAGTCACCTTAAAAGAACATCAAACAGTGTGCCATGGGGCATTTGAAAGTTGAGGTGGCAGCAGAAGTTCAGTGAAGCCCCTTAAAAACTGGAAGGGTACTTTAGGAACATGATGAGATTTTGCAAGGAGGATGAACTTCATAGAAACAAAAAATGGGTCAACACAAAACTAAGAACTGGCAAGTTTTGACAAGTTGGAAGATCCCACAGTTCAGGAGTGCACATCCTTTGCAGGTAAAGTAACAAACGTTTACTAAGACTAAGGACTGCTGCAGGGAGAAACAACGAACAGCTTGGGACAGTCAAGTCCCATCAAAACAGGGTGTAGAGAGTAGGCAATCAGGCTAAACGGGTATGTTCTACACCAGCAGAAGGAAGAGCCAGGATCAATTAATACTGAATACTGGATGCCAGTTATCATATTAGAAGAATACTGGAAAGAAAATAATCAGTGGGATACTGTTTCCATGAGGGAAAAATACGCAAGAGGCACAGTCACAGTTTTGGGGCTACGCATTAAAGGAAGGATGCAGCCAAGCCACGTGATTAGATCACCTGTATTGAGCTGTGACAGAACCTCCATGGATTAAAATGTGGTACTGTATGTAGGGGAAACATATTAATATGTGCAATGCTATCACAGCCTGACAAGGGTGGAAAGAGGGAGTATGATTCACTTGGGAGCTCTCAGAGAGGATGTTGCTGCAGAATATAGATTGAAAGGAGGCTCCCATCATATGTTATTCCAATGCAGACTTGCTAAACATTACACTGGACCATGAAACTAAGACAAACTTTCCAATCCCATATATAACTGCTTCCTGAAGCAGCTAAATGGGGAACTAGCAGGAGGAGAAGCACTCCTGAACATTTTCAGACCTCTTTCCTAACACCTGGTTCAAAATGTAACTATCAAAGTACAAATAAGCACAAAGTACTTAGAGATACCCTTGCAGGGTATGTATGCATGAATAAACAAACCCTCTCTTCAAACCAAAACAAGCAGAAAAACTACAGTAGCATATGATTTCAAAAGGAGGAACTATTGTTTTTTCGTAAGGACCATATCAGAGAATCCCTCTTGGATGGAATTATCCATAAAACGGGCTCTAAAAGAAATCCCCAAATGAGGAGAATGAGATTACTGGCTAGGGATGTTAAAGATAACAGGAAGAGATTCTATGGGTATGTAGTGGAAAAAAGGACAGATAAGGGACAAAGCAGGCCCCCTCTGGAAGCTATCACGAGAACTGGCTAACCTGGATTTGGAGAAGGATGAGATTCTTAATGACTTCTTTGCCTCAGTCTTCACTGGCAAATGCTCTGACCACACCACCCAAGTCTTGGAAGGCAGACGCAGGGATGGTGAGAATGAAGACCTTGGGCCCACTGTAGGAGAGGATCTGGTTTGAGACCATCTTAAGAATCTGAATGTACGTACACAAGTGCATGGGATCTGATGAAATCCATCCGTGGGTCCTGAAGGAGCTGGCAGATGAAATTGCTAAGCCACTGTCCATCATATTTGAAAAATCATGGCTGTCAGGTGATGTTCCCGATGACTGGAGAAAGGGAAATATAACCCCCATTTTCAAGAAGGGAAAAATGGATGAGACAGGGAACTACAGACCAGTCAACCTCACCTCTGTGCCTGGCAAAATCTTGGAGCAGATTGTCCTGGAAGGCATGCTGAGGTACATGAAAAACAAGGTGGCTGGTGAAAGCCAGCATGGCTTCACTAAGGGGAAACCCTGCCTGACCAATCTGGTGGCCTTTTATGATGAGGCTACAGAACTGATGGACAGAGCAGTTTATGCCATCTACCTGGACTTGTGCAAAGCATTCGACACTGTCCCATACAACGTCCTTGTCTCTAAGTTGGAGAGACATCAATTTGATAGGTGGACCGCTCAGTGGATAAAGAACAGGCTGGATGGCCACACAAAAAGTTGTGCTCAATGGCTCAATGTCCAGCTGGAGACCAGTAACGAGTGGTGTCCCTCAGGGATCAGTGTTGGGACCGG
>JASSUY010007937.1:0-22344 GCA_032466535.1 Forpus xanthops | reverse complement strand
CAGAGGCAGCCACAGACACACTCCACTGAAGGCACCAGGACTCTGGGCAGGCATCAGGTACACCCAAACACAGGCTGTGCTTGGGAATAGCAGACAAATGAGTCATGTCACTCCCACCGTTTTGCTGGGGTGGAAGAGCTGAAGCCAGTGCTCAATGCAGTCATGGAGAAAGTCTCATTAGCTTCAGCCACAGCCAGTTGGGAGCACAGGGTGAATGCTTTTGCTGGTAGGCATGGATGTACGGAAGTGTGGGGTAGATGGCTGAGATCCATGGTGTTGTGTGTAGCTGTTGGTGCTGGGATAGTTTGTAATGAAACCTGAAATGTCATCAGCTAATGCTTGTTTGACTCCTACCTTTCATTTGTGACATGCAAGATATTTAGTATCTGAGGTAGATATGGAAAAAGAACTACCAGAAACACTATAGGCAAAGTCCAAGTGGATTATAACCACAAATAGAGCTTTTATTCTGGAAGACTGTTTTACCTGCAACCTTTAACCTGAACTGTGGTGGCACTTAGGAATCTTAGGTCACCTTGTAACATTGCTAGATACCACTGAAACTGATGCCAGGAAGCAAATCAATGGCTTACAGGAATATTTTATTTTCCCACATAAGATCTTGTTGAAGATAAGTCAATCCTGCCATTTCTCTAATTCATTTATTAAGCCCCACCTTAAAGTGGGTTTTGTTTCTTGTCCCTGTCAGATAGCTGTGTCTAAATATCTTATTCCTTTGATGAGCTGAAACATCTTCACGTATTCAGCTCATACTTTATAGCCAACTTAGCTCTATTAAAGTTTTGGCAAATACATGGTCATGTGGTCTTGGAGGCAACCGTTATTTAATGCCACTCTGTGTAACTCTTCTTCCTCAGGGGAAAGGAAATTCAACTTACAGATAGAATCTTGTATGTTAGCACTGATTTCTGGTTCCCTGAGCACATCAGGGAGTGTGTCTGTCCTGTCACAACAACTTGGAGCTGTGTTTTTCCTCTTCCATTTTCCTGTGAAGGTTTCTAGTTGCTCTAAGAATGAACGGGACCATGTGAAATACTCCACAGAGACTGACAGGGCTGGGGTACAATGTGACACCTGTTCTGAAGCAATAAAAGTCGTAAAGGCAGCAATTTCTTTAGCAGAGACGTAATGAGGTGCTGTGTTGAGATGGTCTTGGCCAGCAGCAATGGTCGATAAGTTTCTTTGCAGGGATGAAACTTACTTTTTACATAATTTTATTTAGCTTAGATTTTTCTGTTTTGCAAGCTGAGTTCTGTTCATGTGGATCTGGATCTATCTGGAAGCATGCATAATAAATCAATGGTTTTCTCTTCCTTTTCTCTTATAGTTCCCCTTTAGTGTCCCTTTTTATTGTAATGTCTCTTCTGAGCCAGCCACCAATAACCGTCAATGAATTAACATGTTGAGAGGAGGGATGGGAGAACCTCAACATTGCAGCTGTAAGATTAAATGCTATTGTTGAACCCTGGACAATTTTCCTCCACTAATCTTTTGATCTGACTAATATAGCTAGCTATACTACCCAAACCTTTCAGGAAATCATATCTAGGTCTGGTAAGCAGGAAAGTAAGAAGACTGCATGATAAACACATTAGAAAGAACTATTTTAGACCATGAATTTTGGCAGCTTTCTGAGGATACGTGTGATTTATAGATGTCACCTCTAAAACCTATCTTAAGAGAATACTGTGGCTGCAAAATAGCAGAATTGTATTTGACCTCTTACCCTCCAAATTTCTTATATATATACACACAATAATAGGATATTATGTAGGAAACTTGTATTTGAATGGTTACAGAGATAATCTTCCCATGTTGAGTTTAATTTCCATCACTTGAATTCCCAGTCTTATTTCTTTATCTACAACAGACTTAGGATGGATATGGATTTGTAGGCTGCATATAGTTAGTTGTATCTCTAAGGCCATTTTTATAAGATTATATAGTAATGTAGGTTCAATAGCAAGCAAAATTAAAGTTTCCCAGGGAAATACAATAGTAGAAAAGCGTATTTTTTGCTTGCTTTTCTGGAAATCCAAAGTTTTCTGTATTGTTGATTTCCAAGCAAGATTCTTCTGGTAAACAAAACTGTCACTCTTCCCATCAGTGCATAGTCTGAGGCAGAACCCCCCCCCCCTCCCCTTTCTTCATCACAGAACACTGCCCAGGAGTGTGGAATCTGCACCCACAATGGCCATGAGGAAGAGCCCACGAGGAGAAAGACACAACACAGACTTTGTGTGGTAACTTATGCAGTCACTAAGAAAGCATCTGAGGATGGGTGGCTATCAGAAGCTTTGTTTTTGTTATTAACTGATGATTTTGTTTCTAGCTGCTTTAGAGATCCAACCTCTACTTTCAGCAGGCTGTATCCACCTGTGAGAACCTTTGTGATTCTGGGGCTAGCTGAGAATCAAGACAGCAAATCTTGCTTCTAAGTCTCTCAGGCATTCCCTTTAAAGCTTATTTCTACTTTATTTCACAGGTGCAGCAGAGCCATAACCTAACCTTAAATCAAGTGTCTCAAAGTCCATACATTAACCCTTGCAAGCCTGCAATAAATTGTGATTATGCACACAACCTTGTGCTTTGTCAATGGGGAAGCTGGGAAGAAAACCCAGGAGCCCTAATTTCATGGCGATAATTTGGACCGTGTCATTCTAACCCAGCATGGCTCCATGTTTCAGATTCCAGTGGTGGCTAAGCACATAAATATCACAGCTGATCTGGCCCTACTCCTGCAGTTCTTTGCCCCACTGATACCCTCGCTGAGAATAGCTGTGGTACTTTTGGAGGCAGTTACTAGTTTCCTGTGGGATGTCATCAGCTTCCCTGTACTTTTCCGAGAAGTTTTAATCTTGAGGGAATGTCTGGGTTTAGAATCATGCACAGCAGAACAACTGTGCTGTGAGGAATATGGTTCTAATCAAAGTGAAACAATGCTTCTGCTAATTATGTGGTATACTGTGTGATAGATGAGATCTTACGCTGTTTCCTCTTTCAGAATATGCAACATCTTGTATTTTCTATTCCCTGCCAGAAGCCATCAAATCTTTGTGAAATTCAGTTGAACAACTGCCCTTGCAAACAAAGAAGAGGTTAACGGATGATATTGTGGGCTGAAGGAAAATTATGAGACAGAGGAAGGAAATATGAATCTTTTAGAATTATAAAAATCATGGCAAATAAAATCATAAAATTGGAGCTGCTGCCAATCCAATCATTTTCATTTTGAAACATTTCAGCACATTTGCAAACTGTGGTCAGCTAAACATGCTGCTAAATCAATACCTTAAACACTTCTTAACTTTTCCAACTTGGTTCTTACATCTGGCTTGTCTGGGGAAGGGGACTGGTCTTTGAAAATTTACTGTAACATAACATATATGAGGTGAGATGTGATGCATGGCTGAGGGGAGGATCAGACCAGTAATCCATTGTAGGGCTACATTATGGTTCCACAATCCACCATCCATCTATGTCAGGTGGGTATGCTCCAAATAGGAAGTGGTAGCCATTGGAACATGTAAGATTAATAGGTGATGTGTGTGTTAATCACAGGATCATAGATGTTGGGTTTGGAACGGTCTTTATGGATTGTCAAGTCAATTCACCAGGATCTCTTGCGGTTTATCTCAGGTATTTTCCCTCTGAAAGTGCTAGCTGGCCTTGGCTGGAATGTGTCTGTTGATAGTGCTGCACTGCTTCTCTCTTCAGTTTGCTACGCTGTTGAATTACTGTTCCTGTTGGAAAGTTTTTTCTTGTTATCTAATCTAAACTTGCCCTTCTTTAATTTAAAGCCATTACCTCTTGTAGTAAATGCACTTGGCCAGCCTTAAATAAGTCTTTCTTCTTCTTTACATTATTTCCTCTCAAGTATTAATTACCTCTACACTTCTCTTTATTTCTCTAAGCTATTTAGGTTAACTTCCTTTAACCTTTCTTCGAACCCTCCTCTCAAAGGTTACCATTAGCTGACATATTGTCTTGAAAATGTTAACTGTTGCTAAAAGCACTTCTTATAGAGCACACTTCCTACTGAGCATGCAGCCAAATAAATACCTGGTGACCTTTTTTGTAGTAGCTCTCATGGACATGTTGTGGTCATGTTGGTGATTCTTAACTACTGACTTTCCCAGCAGTGTACTTGGTGTTCTCTGCTTTTATCTGTAGACAGAAATTAGGGTTAACTTGAGAGTAAAGGAGCTGAAAAGTATCATATACAATTACTCAGAAATTTAACTGTAAAACCAAGGAGTAGTGTCTGGCCTGGAAGTAAAATCTCAATTGTGACTTTCTAGGGGAAAATTAATGTCCATTAATGCCTCAACATTATTGAGGAACCATGACATAGAGGCTTTAGTGTGGTGAACCTTTCTGTTTCAGGGGGTCTGAGAGACTTGCAGTCTTGGTTGGCTCTCAGAGCTGAGGGCTGAAACTTTGCCTGCAGTCAGGACACTTCAAAGTCAGTTTGGTAGAAACTCAATTGCGTAACTGCGATTTGCAACTGACATGAGCTTGTGGACCCCAAAACATAACTGCTTATAGTCACTAGTTGGAAAGCGAGGCTGCTCAGAAACCCATTCACCTCTTTACTGTCGTTGGTGGGATTATTCCTACAAAGAAATAACTACTTCCAGAAACCTACAGAGCAAGGGGGTCTGGGCTCCGCTGGGCACATGGGCTAATTTTTCAGCTTCTAATGCTGGGTGCTTATGGAAGAAGTGACATCAGGGAGTTTCTGGTCATTTATCTTGGAACTGGTCAGAATCTGGTCCTTAATCAGGAATCATAATGTCAGGAGGAAAAGATTCTGCTGTACTAGTCTGAGCGAGGCACATGAAGATAGGAGAAATTATGTTATCCCTTTAACAATCTAGCAATTAAACTCCACACAGGAACATCTGTTTCCTTCATACTCTTCACACAGGATGGGAGTTTTGCTCTCAAAGACAAGGAGCTTTGCTATCACATTATATATTTTATTCTGTTCCCCTCTTTCACTTTTTTCCAGAGGAGATTGGAGGTGTTATTTGATGCCTGTCAGAAAAGAGCCCATCTTTTACAACATAGGCTTCTTGTGTCGCCTTCAAGACCCTCCAGTGTTGCTTGTATCACTAGGGAATTAAAACGTTCAAATTGATGTAGACAAGATAAGAAAAGCTCGAGATTCTGGCAGAATGTTTTTTATTCACAGTTGTTCCCTGGCCAACAAAATTTCAGGGCCCCTGTATTTAGGGGAGAGTAGAATTTGTGAGAAGCCACCTCCATCTCACACATGTATCCAGTTTGCTGGCTGACAAAAGCCGCATATCAGCATGCCTAGTTTCTCCTGTGCCTGACAGCACTCTGCTCAGGATCTTGTTTTAGAAGCATATGAACACTGGTGAAACTGAGGTTTGCTGAATTCTTGCCCAGAGCTTTTCTGACTCATCATCTGGTATATTCACATGTAACTCATTTTCCCAGCAAATCTTTACTCCAGATCTCAAAGAGGATACAGAAATGAATGAAGATTTGCTGTTTCCTTTCTAAAAGTTTCTGTGGAAACAGATTCTTTCCTATTTCTATGGTCCCCATTGCATTCTCAAGCCTAGTGCTGCTCTTTGTGCTGTTTCAAATCCAGTATTTGAAAATGTTCCAGAATAAAGGGAAATCCTTGTAATAGCTGAAAGGCTGAAATGATCGGGTGACAGGTGATAATTTGGTGTAAAAAGGCAAATGAAGGTGTATTACGAGTATGCCATTCTCTCAGTCAAGTCAGAAAGCACCTTTTGTATTTTTTATTATTTTTTTTTTAACTGTCTTATGTGCCACATTATGAAAGAACAATAAAAGGCAAGTGCTGGTCTTCAGGTCACTTTGCATGAAATGTTTTAACCCTGCAAGAGCCGCTCACCTTCCTGATAGAAGCCAACTGCATTATGCTCCATTCAGAGATGAAGCGTGGAGCAGCTCTGTGATTGGCTGGCTGGCTTAGGGATGGTATTTTCAGCTACCAGTTGTGAACCTTGATTTCCTGTTGCTCTGATGTTTCCCCTTTCCAAGGTGTGTTACTCTGCAGTCATGAGCCAGTGATCTCTGCTGCAGTAGAGTAATTTCTGGGAGAAATTCCCTAAGGAGAAGATTCAATACTAATTTTGAATCCCAAAGCTGAAAATGCCTTAAATATTGGTGCCACTTGCCCATAGAACATTTCTCTTTGCAGAAAGAGCACAGTGCACCAAGGGTACATGACCAAACATGCTGGAGAGGAATCCTGGAAAATCCTCTATTTCACTAAGATGGGCAGAAGCTTGGTTCTTCACCTTAAACCAAGCAAGGCTGCTCTCCTTCCCCATGGAGGAGATACAAGAACCTTCTTCAGAGCTGATACCCCCTAAAGTGTGGAGTGGTTGTGATGAGTGTATCGGGGTACTACCACAGTAATGTGGATATAAAAGGAGCAATCATTGGAGGTACAGCTCTATTTCCTGCTAGCTGGATTGCTCTCAGCAGAGAGAATAATTGGTGGAAATAGCTGATCCCACTGTTATCACTTGCATTTGATGCCTGCCCCACAGTAGCATTGTTTGGTACAGGAATATCCTTTGAAACGTTCCCAGAACTCCAGATTGTGCAAACCTTCTGATGTCCCCCAGCACACACGTACTGCTAGTCCCGCAGAAGCCAGAAATCACATATTCGAGCAGAGACATCTCCACAGGACCATCTTTGGCATTAAATGGGGAAAGATTGTTCATGCAGAATGTAAGAATGGGAAAAACAAATGTGGCACTCTCTTGAATGGGTTGATTTATGATAGCAGAAGAGTTGGGTAGCACAAAGCTGCCTTCCGGGACCAGCTAATTTCATGTTTTATTTGCTTGTAAATAACTGAGTTTCAGATAAATGCACCCATCTAGCTGAGTGCACGTTTCATTTCTGGGAGGATTAAGCCAGTTTAAAAGATTTAGGAGACTACCGTTCCAAGTTCATGTTTTTTAAGAGTGAGGACTGCCAAGCTCAGTGGGTGTAAGAGCTCCTTTGGAAGCACTTTTGTGAACTATTCCTGATGCATATCTTCAAAATATTTAAAGCAACACCTGTCGTAGACCATTCTGTCTTTATCCTCTCATCATGCCAAGTAATGGCACATGGCTCCCACAACTAAAATAGCTTTTGGAATACAACATCTTGAAGCTTGGTGTGCAGTATACATTGGCAGGACACCTTTTTTTTTTACCTTTTTTTCCCTCTGGGATTACTGCATATGGGGAATGAGTTCTAATAAACTGCTTGGGAGCCACTACTATCGCCTTAATCTGGATTTGGCATTGTAAGCATATTAAAGCAATTCCATTATCAGCTTTGTAATATAAAATGCCATGGACTTTTAAACATTTACATTACTGTGAGCTATAGGCCCAAAGGTATGAGGGGACTTCCATGATGCAGTCTTGGATGTAAGGAGGGGTTTAGCCTTCTGACTATGCAGGATTATCACATTCTGTCTCCCTATATAGTGAACAGAGAGTAAGTGACTGTGTTGGCTGAATTATGTGCTTGTAGCAAATGGTATTTTTTTTCCACTGGTTTTAGAGGAAAATGAGGTCTAAATAATAGATTAAACTCTTCTTGTTATTATGAATGCAACTGCCTGAATAGCTTCTCAAATGGCATCTCAGGGTATGGGTCTGTACCAAGATCAGGCTGTGGAGAGTTTCAGCCTGGGGTTCTGTAAGCCCAGGCTTCAGGGTGCTTTACCTGTTTCTCATCCAAAGAATGCTTATCAAAATAGAAAGCCTTTACTGGGACAGTTGTTTATGCAAACACTATCGTGTTCTTTTAGGGCATGTCTAGCTATTTTAACAAAGAATAATGTTTGTCACTCTCTCTACCTGATGGCTGCAGGCTGGGGTAGCTGGCGCAGCAGAACATTGCTTCCCTGTGCTGTATAGAGCCTCCATCGCCACAGCACACACTGCAGGCCATGTAAGCAGTGATATGTAAATCATCATTAGCAGATGTTTATTGTTTCTTTTCAGAAAATCAGATTTGACTAATCAGCCTAAGTGAAACATATGCTGAAATTAATTAAAGTTTGTTTTAAAATAATTTACATGCTTATTGCTTTTAACTGATTGTAATTGGGGCTTTTGAATACTTTTTAACAAACAGAGTCACCTAGGCTGAGCTTTTCAAAGCACTGATTGGCATGTCGCCATACATCTTCCACTAATATTTTTCTGGCTAAATGACCTGTATTCCACTGAGTTCCATATCCCACTGTATCATAGAAAAAAGAAGGAATATGTCATTTTTTCCTATTATGCCTTGGTGGTTTTGTAATGAGTACAGTTGCTGAGATATGTGTGCCATGATGAAAGATGTGATGATTACAGAGCAACTGAAAACAGCAGAGCTTTTATGAATAATACACAGAGTTGACAGCATGCTTAAGCATTGTGTGTGGTGGGAGGTCTCATTATTTTGGCAAGGCTGCTCACTTGCAGACATAACTTCCAGCCACCCCTGGACAACAAGAGGTATGTCAAAACTATCACAGAAGCCCATAGCTGGGGGTCACCCTACAGGTAAGCTCCCTGACCAGCCAGGTTGCAGAGGTGTTGTCTGACACCCTGATTTGAGCCTGGAAGTTGCCAACTGGCTCTGCAGGCAGGGATATTGAGGATGGGGAGGGACTTGCATCATCTCAAGCTCAGCCCCAACAAGCAGCACGGCTCAACTGGCTCAACCCACTTGTCTCTGGGAATCCAGCAGAGCAGCCAAAGGCAGCAAAAACCTTGCCAGAGCATATTGGTGTCTTGCTTGCGCTCCCAGCCAAGATGCCTAGGTTCTACATCTAGCGCTGCTGTTGACTTACTGCTTAACACTGGGCAACTTGCTTCTGTTTAGCTTTTTCAGCTGAAGTAAATTTTTGGGGTCCAACAACTGTCTCTTTAATAGCATCAGCTTACACAGTGGGGCTCTAAACAGGACATGCTTTTAACTCTGGACATCTCACTGGGAGTCAATGATCTGTGTGCTCTAGGCTTTACACAGGCTTCCTAATAGTCTCCAGTTGGAGATGAAGGTGTGGGTTATGACCTTTAACTTCCTAAATAGCCTGGGGCTGGCCTAGACATGGTACTGCCTCTCCCTTCATCTTGTCTTGCCATGGTAAGCAGAAATGTGCTCCCTTATGGAAATAAAGAGGGGAGCAGCAGTGCGCAGCCAGTCTGCAGGAAGTGGTCCCTTTTCCCCCACTTCCACTTCTTTGGTTTGAAGTTATCTGAATTTGGTGACTGCCAAGAACGGCTTGGGAAAAAGAGGTGTTTGAGCGAATCTGGAGTGCCTTGGAGGCAAAAGGCTGTCTCGTCAGCCATCTGAGCTCCAGCAAATGACCCTTCAGTAAAGTCTAAGTCAAAATTAATTGCAGGTCATTTTAATTGTATATAGTCTTGTAGATCCAACAACCGTGATCGTAAAATCTAAGCAGTCCTGAGGACTGGGGCTCCTTGTGTGCTGAATGAGCCCTTCAGTGGAATTGTGTACCAGTGTTCTGCCTCTGATAAATACTGTTCATCCCAGCAGAGGATTTGTCTCTCTAGCACTACTTTGCAGTGGAGCTTACAGGGTTAGTGCAGGACTCAGTTTATTCTTTTCATTCATTAGCTCGCTTAGATCTTCCTCAGACCATGCTGAAGACAAGAGGCACTTATTAAGAACAGCAGTTTGTTTCAAGTGCTTTCTCATAAGTTTTCAAATCTTCCTGCTATAATGTTACAGCATCACTGGCTCCTGTGATGGAGAATAACAGTGGTTCATTAGGTTCATAAATCCAGAAAGAAGAAAAACTCTCTTGGAGACATGGGTAGCTTTATAACAAACAGAGCAGCAGGAGAGCCTGCAAATTATCAGCCCAATGCTTCATAAGCATTTTATCATCAGCTGGGGGAAATTACAATAAAGAGCAATGAGTAAGTGAAACGTAAACTATGGTATAAACGTGCCCCATATCCTTCTCTGTCTGTGTTTTATGTAAAAGCTTATTTGAAGCCATGGCATAAGGATGAGAATTCAGGGCAGTTTCAGCAGCTCTTCCTCATCCAGAGATTTGCCCAGGCTGGAAATTACAGAGAGTAGTAAGTTATATGTACAAATTCCACCAGAAGAGAGAAAATATATGCAACATTTAACATTATCTCCCCCTATTATTCCTATGCCAATGCTGCATGACAATGAGCTTGATGATGTTTACGCCCTATCCAACAGTTTTGCCACTACCACATTTTTAAGTGCTCAGCTTTGATTTATGACTGGTGATACTAAGATCCCAGCCTGTAAATTTTTACAGCAAGCAGACTTGAATTATGTGTTGAGTCTTCTGTGCTGGATCAAAAATGCTCAAAACCCTCCCTGGGAAGATTTAAATGTATACAGTCTCTAAGCCATGGAAATATTGCTCTAATGTGCCTGTGTGATTTTTAACAGATTGTGAGTTCAAATCCATTTATCAGCTGATGTCTAATGAGTTTGGCAGGCCTTTACTACATTAAGTATAAGAAAAACTATGAGCATAATGATGTAGACTGAGGAGAATTTAATGAACAAATAAGTGACCTTCACGTTTATGTGAGATAAAGATTTCATGCCAAATTTTACATAATATATGCTGGAAATAATGGAGTATTTATTAGATTTATTCTCTCCTTTCTCTTCTTCTGTGCACAACATGTTTTTTTCATAGCAGACCTGTGTCATCCATGGTATGTGATTCAGAAGAATACAGCTGACTTGCAGTGGCCAAGCCTTTTAATTCTACTTTAGGGAATCTGACTGAACAAAATAAAGGATCAAGCCATCCAAGGCCTGCTTTAGAGTGGCAGCTCTGCTGGATGTTAAGCACATGGTTGCAAATGTACTGGGGATCATCTTGGTGCCTCTACTACCCCCATTGCTTAGCAAAATCATGTCACCTGTTTTGGTGCTCGAATATGTATTTTGGAGCTTAATTACAGGTGCTTGTCTCTGTAAAATTCATCTCAGCATTCTGGCCTGAATCCCACTCATTGATGGTGTTTCCTGACTGGTGACTGACCCTAGTGCTTTGAGGAAAGGAGGACTTGCCTCTCAATTTGGCTGAGGAAATCTGGAGCTTAAGGATTTAGTCAAAGTTTGCTGGATCTAGGTTTTTTTTAGAGCTGCTTTGAAGGATGAAGGTGGAAGAAGCAGGGTAAAGCTCCAAGTGTCTCCTCATCCTCCTGCCCTGCCAGGTCTAGTGAAGCTCAGCTGATAACTGGTATTTAAAAATCCCCTCCTCTCTTTAAATGTCATATCCTGCGTGGTAAGATCCTGGATGTTGTATCAGTCAGGGCCAGGGCCCTGACTGCATGGGCTGTTGGACAGTAATGTAGGTGGAAGACCTATATGTCTGGGTGGCCCTTGGCAGCCTCTAGCCAGTGCCCTTATACCCACTCATGGAAAGCCCTGGTGCTCTCAGATGGGTCCAGCTCCAACTTCTGTATCCAGACTGTGCTCCTCAATAGCCAGCATGCCAGCAGCTCAGACTAACAGTAGGCTAGTCCATCCGTCACAATTGCAGATCCAGACATGGACCCGTTTGTGTACAGGTATGTGGGATGAAAAGCATTGGGATCAGTAGGTGCTGTCACCCCAGGTTGTTCCATCTCCCATGGGAGTAGTGAGTGCTGTGAGTATGTCCTAGTGTACCAGGTAGAGATGAGCAAGTGTGACAGGCAACCCGCACTTCTTGCCCCAGCTTCCACCTTTGCACAAAGGTGTCTGGCTGCTGCTCCCTGCTCACGTAAAGCCTGAAAAATAGATGACTTGCAAGGACCTTGCTTGCAACAGTGAGATGGACTGGCAGGAAAAATAATAAGCTGTTTCTTGAGGGTGTAACATTGTACTTTCATTAAGAAGTAACCAATGCTGAAGATATTTCCACCAGAGGCAATGGGAGATTTTGCTGAGGCAGTCCAACTTGGTGGGAAGGAGAGAACTGTAATCTGATCATTAAAAAAGGAACAGGGCAGAGGGGCAGTCTTCTGAAAGAAACTGAGTGAGCAGCATGGTAAGAACAACAGTGTCTTATTCATCCCTTTTCACATCCCTCTTTTTTATTTATGTGGGAGCAGCAAAACCTGACTTCATTTTTCTATTTGAGATGATCTGTGGCTTTGCTGTGTGTCCTGTAACTCGGCAGGTAACACAAACTGTGTTTCCAACTAATGAACTGAGTGCATAATTTATTTAATGTGTCAGACATGGCAGAAGGTACTGCAGCCAGTAACCGCTCGTGAAGCTAATTGCTGCACTAAGAAAACAAATCTGTGCAAGTCCTCATTTCAAAGTTATTTCCAAACATTAACTCAAAAGTTATTTCAATAACGAGGCCTCTTAAAGGAAGCATCACTTTTCACAGCACATTACATAGCTCTGTTGACCCTCAAGCACTGTTCAGCTGGCTGAAGAGTAGTTCAAACAAAACTTCAACTGTAAAACTTGGGCAAGGGGGAGGCTGTGTAAAGTCTGTGAATAATTAGCAATTAGCAACATTGAAATGCAGTGAGAAGGGATTGGTTCTGTGCAGGGGATTTGGAACCCCTGTTTGCTCAAGAGTATTTATGCTGAGGCAGTGGGCACTGAGGAGGTCTGAAAGTTGGGTAGTCAAACAACATAAGCATGAGTAGCTTTGTTGCTTAGATGACCAATCTTTTAGAAACTCACCTAGAAGCAATTTTTTCCTCATTGCAGTGGCCAAATGTGAACATGAATTTATTGCTGAGCTGAACCAGCCCTCAGCCAGGTGCCAGGGTGTGCGTTGACTGCGGATGATGTGTCGGGGGAATGGTCAGATTGCCTGTGCTCTGCCCTGAGCCTCTGCAGATCCCTATTTTAAGGCATTTAAGTGGGGTCCTGACTTTGTGTTAGTCTTCTACAGAAGGTGAGTTTCCCTGCCAGTAAGTGGGATTTGTACTTTCCCTTCCCTGTTGCAAATGAGATAAACAGTATTATGAGGTTTCTGAACCGCCTGTCAATGGAAACTGCCAGCCTGATTCCTCACTAAGCAATGTGGCCTGGATGAGGTATAAGATCTATCAGAGGCAGAATTTCTCCCTCCTTCTGTCCCATTTTCTTGAGATCTTACACAGACCTCCACCTACTTAATGTCACTTTTGGCTTATCTTGAGAGATTCTAGGGGTATTTCCCAAACCATTCCTTGACATCCTAACATGCTGAAAGGAGTACATACTTACGGAAGGGAAATCCTGAGTTAAGTTAGGCTTTTCAGGAAACACTTAGGCAGCAGATAGCAGGTAATTGGAAAATGATGAGCTAGTAGCCTGCCTCAGCTCACCATAGCTGTTCCTGGGAAGCAACATGGGGAGATGAGATTAGCTGCTTCCCTTTGCTCTGTGGCCAAGAGATGTGTCAGCCTTGGTGTGAGTGAGTGCAACTCCATTAATTTCCATTTGCATTTTATTAAACCAAGGCTGAAGCTTGTCCATGGTGTTTTGTTGTATTCCTTTATTTCATTTTGGTTTATTTCTGCTTCCTATACCATAAAGCTGACCAGCTGAACCATACAGCATGTAGCAATTTACAGTAAACCCTCCTTGTTCAACTTGGTAATGGATGGAAACAATTCTGAAGTTAATGATATTAGTGAGGAAATACAGTCATTCTTAACCAATCTTGTAATGCCCTTTTGGAAAAATGATCCTTAAGACTACTTTTATCATTTGATTTACAAGTCACAAATTTGTGCAAGAAACTTGACTTTAAGTCCCTCACACACCTTATAAACTGAGCAGAGCCGGTTCACAAATGGTTTTACAGCTCTATACACTTCCCTGGAGGAGCCATCTCCTTCCTGCTGGCCAGACACATTGCCTTGAAACAGCTGCCAACTTTTTAAGAGTTCCTTTTTGGCTATATTCTTCTTTTCATAGCAGAATTCATGGCCCCAGCCCAGGTTCATAAGGAACAAAGTGTAAAATTAATCAATGGATTGATGCACTGTTTAGAATAAAAACAGCCTGGTTTTGGCTACGTTTTCTACCCCTCCAGCCAAAAGAGTGCATGTGTGTACATGAAATGTAATTTAGTTTTTCCTTTGCTGCCTGTTGATTTTCCTCTAATTCATTTTCCTTTTGCCTCTTATTGAGTCTCCTCTTGTCTGGGTAAGCTTAACCCTGTAGTGCCTGGTCTGTGCAGCACACAGCAATCCAAGGAACCCTGTAGGTGGGCCCTGGGATAGTTACAGGCTCCATTAGCTGCTGGAAGAGCTACGACGGCATCCAGGAAAAGCTCAGCAAGCCACAAGTAAAGTCTTTGGTAGGTAAAATCTACCTGGAGTTTTAATGACTTGTAAAGCCCTGAGAAAACCTCTCACTTGATATTTACTGCCTTGAATGTCTTCCAAATGAACTTTATCTAAAATGTAGATCAGCCTTTCTGGAAGCGTGTGTGCCTTGGTTGAAGCCACTAACATACAAAGCTGTTCCTCCCCACCGTGGCAGAAACCACAGCTTCTCAGTCACAATGGGATGTAACTTGAAGCTTTGTGTTACAGAGCTTTAGTGCATAAACCTGCACATTCACTTCAGAATAACACTAGCAATTATTAATCAAACATCTTGAAGCAGAGCATGAGCCCATGAAGTATCTGAAGCAAGAGGAGGGTTTAGATGGGCCATCAGATAATTGCATGCAATTCACAGACTCCAATGAGCCCTTATCAGACAGGGGAAAGTTGACAATAGCTGTGCTGGTAACCTTAATTTCAGAAGTAGCCGGTGTGGGAAAAAGTTAATCATATTGTAGGCACTGCCTACCGCCACTCAATCTCATTTCTATCACTCTCAAAGTCATGTATTTTTAAAAATACCAAAAGCAATTTAAAAATACATCTAACAGTAATCACTTCATTGGAAACAACACACTGCAATAACATAAAACAGCAGCCACTTTCCTGCGAAGATTTATGAGACAGACTAGTTTTTTCACCACTGATGTTATTCCTGCCTTATTGTTTTGTCAGCATTGGATATGGAAAGTGGATGATATGTGAGTACTCTCCAGCACTAGAAAGCTTCAGAGTTTTGATTAGGTAACAAAATTGAAAAAGTGAGTTTGCTTGCCCTGTTCAATGTCTGTGATTTAAATGTGGGTATAACAATGATACCTAAGCAGTGAGCTGCCCTCTTCTGAGCCCACAGGTGTCACTGTGGCTCTCACAGACCCCATCCGGAGCCTGATTCTGAACTTCCCCTTCTGGATCTGGGAATCTAAAGGGATTGTAAATGTCAGTCAGACACTGACTTTGCAGTACAATGGGAGGTGAAATGATGGCAGCAGTGAACAAACAGAGACATGAAGATATTTCAGTGCATGTAAAACCACATTGAGACAGACCTTGTGGTCATGTCAGTGTGGATGGCTCACACCATGTCTGAGGGTTCCTGTCCTTAGTTCCAAACTGGCTGTCACATGTTTGTAGTGACTGACTCCTGCTGTCCTCTAGAAATCAACAGTGTGAGAAGATGGTGTTGCCCAGGGAAGTTGTGAATGCTCCATCCCTGGCAGTGTTCAAGGCCAGGTTGGACAGAGTCTTGGGGAGACACAGTGTGCGGTGTCCATGCCTATTTAGGGGGGCTGGAACTGGACGATCTGATGGTCCTTTCCAACCCTAACTGTTCTATGATTCTGTGACAATGGGCCAGAAACTAGGAGCATGGATGGGAAAAATACCTTTGTGGTTAACAAGGTGAACTTACAAGCTGTGAAAGCCTATGGAATTCCGCTCAGTGCCAACCACTTTGGAGATATAAGGTAAACCAACAGGCTACTCAGAGGCACTCATGCTGCTGGCTTTCACAGTGCAAAGTGAAAGTTGATTTTTCAGTTCATACATGCTTTGGGTTCACTCCCCACCCATTCCACCAAATCAGAATAAGTCTGCCCTGAATATAAATATAAACCCTCTATTAGATAGTCAGTACTCCCTATTACCAACATGTCTCATAGCTTGCATGCTCTTATAGCAAAAGCCTGTTACATCCTCAACAGTAATAAAAAAAAGCAAACAGTGTCTATGGCTTTTAAATCTAGATCAGTCATAGAAATGAAATTTTATTCATACATATATTATATATATCTCTATATACAGAAAGAGAATGGATAAATAATAAAATGTAGTTTTCTATATGCAGTTTGCCCCTCTGGGACATATTACAAAGCACTTCTATTATAATCAAACGGGAACCACTCGCATAAAAATGCACTAGTCTTGCATTATTGATATTTATTTCTCACACCTTGAAGTCCACTTCCCCAATGGCATCTTTTCTGGTCTTTTTTGGGAATTAATTGCAACCTTCTGAAAAAAAAGTTTATTTTGGAAATGTCATAACAGTGTATTCTCTACTGGTATTAGCACACTGCAAGTCCCATGTTCTTTGGGTATTTCTGCTCCCTGCACAGCTGGCTGACATGTACCGGGTACACTTACTGATATGAGACTATTTTGTAGGCTCAGGCCATATATTCATAATAATTTGTAGCAATTCATTAAAAATAAGTTGCCTGTATTCCTAACAGAACAGCAATTAATGTATATTGAAATAGTGATTGCTTTGCTGTAGTTCATTAGGAAGTCAAATTTTAATTCCTATTTAATTACAATCCAGTTACTACCATTTATTACCAATAATTCTAATGAGGTAAAATAAGAGATATATTGAGAACTAATGATAATGTTACAAAGGTTCATTTGGAATTCACACAAAAATTCCTTTTAATTACAATGGAATTACTTCTAGTTCATTTGCATGAAGTGGGATGTGGTTGTGATTCTTGCTGAAGGTTCAGTCTCTGCCAGCCGTGGTTGCTGGCTCATGATCCTCTATGCTTTAGCCTCTGGAATAGGGAACAGTAGCTGCTAGATGTGCAATGTGCCAGGTTGCAGCATGACTGAAGGGAAGGTAACTGCTCTGCCGCACACAGAGTCCAGTTTTGCACATTGGTTAAGTGCAAGTTCACATGTGCCATGAGCTCCTGCAGGAAAATAGGAGCTCAAAGATGAGCCACAAATGTTCAGGAGATAAAGTATGGAGAAGAGCTCTCCTGTCCAGCTTTCATGTGGGGATCACTTCTGAGTTAGATGAGGTGTGAATGGCTGTACGCAATGGAGGAGAGAGAGAAACATGCATGAGAGGGGCTGTGCATTCAACAGGGATGTAAAGATGAAAAAAAGGTGGAAATATGCTGTCCTTGTTTTTGTCCTGAGCCTGATAAAAACCCTATCCAAAAATGGGGCTGGCAGTGTGGCTTTTCTCTGGTAAGAGTTTTATTGTGCTCTGCCTTTGGGGGCTCAAGGGCTACAGATCATGAAATGTTGAAGTGAATTGCTCACTGCCCTCTGAAAAAGTGTTTTCAGAGAAGACTGAGATTAATTTAAAAACAAACAACACCCATAAACCCCAACAAGGAAGGGTAGGTACTAAGTGGGTACTAAGTGGATAGGTACTAAGCCTCAGGCAGGCTTCTGAAGTCTGAGTCTGAGGGTCTGCCTAATGCTCTTCCAGAAACGGGGATGAAGTCCCTGAAGTAAAACCAAGATGTGCCTGGGCATTCTTTCCCTCCTCACGTTCAGGAAAGATCGGTTCTGGTCTAACATTAGATTCATTTTCTGAAAGTTATGGGGTCATTCCTAGTTTTGTGTAGCAAGACCTCCTGATAAAGGGGAATTCGGGGATAGCCATTTTTGCTTTGAGTTATGCAGCCTGAAGTGTTCACGGAAAGTTTTCATGTGCTTCCCTTGCTTGCATTAGGTTTGGTGCCTAAAATTGCCCTTAAAAACAATGAGCCACTCTGTCCCTGGTGTAAGCAAGCTGTTTACTGTAGTCAAAGGCACTCTACCAGGGACTGATTTGGTCAAGTGTGCCTGATGCCACTATTCTAACTCAGCAAAAATATTCCCATTCTAGAATCGGCCTGAGGCACAGGATATTTATAGCACCCACTTACACAGGCGCTCATATTTTCCCTCATTCTAATTTCCCCCTTCTCTTTATTTCTCTGTGTGTCTATCACCTTTTTTCATGTCTCTCCAGATGCATTTCCCAGCATCAGATAATTGAAAGTCAGTGAACTGAGTTTCAGGTTATTTTGCTAAAAGATGCCTATTATTTTGATGAAGCAGGTGCACAGAATTAAAAAAAAAAGCCCTCCATAATTGCTACTTTACTATCAGGCTTCTGCTGCCTAATCTTCTTTGATGTTGGTAGAGCAAGCTTTCTATCTCCTCTAGGATGATTACGGGGAACATTGCTCTGTTCCTCCTACAGAATCTGTTCCTGATGGATATTAAACCTGGGTTATCAATTAAAGTTTCTTTATGTGCTGAGTGATTAGAGCCAAGATTGTGTGTGATTTCTAGCATAAAGCAAGCTTGAAGTGATTTATGCCATTAATATTAATTAATCACTGATATGTCAAATGTTCACAAATGAATGCATGAGATGAGCATGTACAATTTACCACAGGAACCTGGGACTGAAATAACAACTGAACTGCTCTCATTTTAAACATTTGGCAGTGGCTTCCATAAAGTCTTATTGATGTAATTAGCTGGGAGAAAAAAATAAAAAAGGAAAAGGAGAAGCTGGATAAATAACCGGGGTATTAAAAGTGTGTCTGTGGTACTGACTCTTACCAAAATGGCTGGCTTTTTCCCTCTTATTCTCTGCTGTTATGGCTCTGAGAAGATTCAAGCCTTTGGTGTAGAATTTTGGATACTGGTGATTAGCGTTTTTTGGGTGCAAATAATACCCAAATGTAAGCATGCTGCAAGTCTTAAAATGTGTGAGTTTGTAAAGAAAGAAAATGTGCAGGGAAAGAGATGGCTTTGGAGAACATGTGTGTCTGTACAGACCCAAATTGTGAATTCTTTTTCAGATTCAAAATCGAAAAAGCCTCTAACTCGGCATCGCTCACATCTTCTAGCAGTGACCAGCTGATGCCCACCACCTCCTTTCAACTTCTGTGTGGGACTGAGCTATCTCCTACCTTGGATCTTACTCCGGTGGGCATATCAAGCACTCACAGAGGTGGAGCAACTTCAGAAATGTGCATACATTAGCAATTTTAGACCCTCTTTGTGTATGACTGAATAGTTTGTTTGCGTTGAGTGAGAGTATAGTGGTTGCCTTATCATATAGAGTGAGACAGGCATGTTTACGAGTATTTACATAGCACTTAGAACTGTAGTATCTGATTGTCTCCTAAAGGGCAATGAAATTGGACAAGGAATCATTAAAGGTCTTTTCCAACCTAAATAGTTCTATTATTATTCCTATTTTGGAGATGGAAAACGACAAAAATGTTAACTGACACCAAAGCCTCATAACAGTGTTGGAAACACATAGTCTCCTTAGTGTCAATTCTGTGCTTTAGGTTATCTTGTATGCAAAAGCTCATAGGACCATATTGTTGATGTAATAGTAAACCCAAACAGAGATGACCGTTGCACCTCTGACTGTTTAAACCAGATGAATAGCTGGCAAATGGGATTTAATTATCCCACAACAATAATCACACAGTCCATTCCCACTGATGTGACTTTTGCTGTTGGCAGGAGTATGAAAAGTGCTGCCAGGAATTAAAGAACTATTTCTTTTTCCCCAAGCATGTGATGCTCTTTACACGTACAGTATTGTCAGGTGCAGGTGACAAAAGCCTGTGCTGCTGCTTAATCAGCTGTACAGGTACACCCAGGACATACTCCAGATGCTGTCAAGGTCCCCTTCTCAGCTGTGAACTGTTCAGGGTGACTGGCCTCAAAGACCCAAATTTGCCATTAGAGAAAGCTGATGCAGTTTCTTTGGCCTCCCTGGAGCTGTAGGTGTTTACACCACCAGGGAATGTAGCCAGTTGTATATAGTAACTTATGGCTTTTGCAAACACATTCACATTTCTCCCAAGAAATGCATCCCTTAGTTGAACTCTTCCTTGTATGCATCAGCACATCTTAAATCTGAGTCTTGTTCAGCAAGTGCCCAGTTTACTCATTACTCACATTGTCATAAATCTTATGCAAAAGCAATTATGAGGAAAGCATATTTCATTCTTTAAGGGAATTCCTTAAAGCTGATGAGAGCAGTCAGATGGCTATTTTCATCAATGAACCTTTGATAAAACATTAGGAAACAGAGATGGTGCCTTTTAATAGACCATTATTACCTGCCTTGGGTGCAAGGAACTCTCATGCATTCCAAAAGTATATTAATGGCAGAATAAAACATGACAAAGAGATAATATCCCCAGAAAGGGACTTATTTTCCCTCTTAAAATAATTTTAGATGGATTAAACTTTTGCTAACTGCCGTACTCATGTTCAGCATGGGAGACGGATGCAGCAAAGGGTTTTGCCTCCCTCTCCATCCTCTTCACTCTCCATCTTGCTTGCCCCAGCTGTTGGGCTTAAAAGTGGGAAGAGAATTCGGGAAATGGATTAATTTCCAAGAGGATGAGAAATGGAAGCAGGTATTTGTGAAGGTCGGGGTGCTACTGCATAGCAGGTTTCTTTCTCTCAATTTCTGACCATGCTGAGCTTACTTTACTCATCTCCCATGTGAGGGTGGACTAGGAGAATGGTATGGGACTGGTGGAATATAGTGTTTCCCAAGGCCATACAGTGAGGAAATAGCCTCCAAATGGTGAATCTGGGAGGTAATAGGCAAAAAAAAAAAAAAATTAAGAAACACAAGGAGAATGGGAAAAATGGACGTGGAATTTTGCTTTTAAGCAAAGCTGCTTTCTGTGGGAGATGCTGATTCCAGAGAAGGCCAAGACAAAACCCTTGTGGAAACCCAAGACAAGATTTGACTGCAAGAGGGAGCAAATGGGAAATTCTGTGTAGCTTCGATGGGATGCTTGAAGGAAAGAGGTTGGTAGAAAAATAGATTTCTCTATTTTAGAAGAGACAAAGCATAAATGTTTCAAAGCATAAAGGAGGGAATGATGAGAAATGTGTATGAAATTGCTTGCCACGATTACAGGGCATGGTGTGCACAAAAGCCCACAGTGATTCTGCTGTGGCATGCATAGCATCTCTTTCCACAGCAGCAGCAGGGAAGTGATCAATCCAGCAATAGGACCCCTCTGTGATTTCATCTCCATCTGCAGAGCAGCAGGGACAAGAGGAGCAGCAGGGGGCTGTGCAGCTCTCGTGAGCACATAGCAGTGTAATCCAGGGGTGAATGTGTATCTGGCAACAAACGTACATTAGCTGGCATTACCTCCCGAAATAGGGAGGCTGCAGTTTTCCAGCTTAGCTACACCTAAGCAACAGCTTCACCTGGGAGTATTGTCTGAGGCTGCTGTGGATCAGACCTGGGTGCTGTGGGAGGAGACCAGACTTGCTTTGGCCACCACTTTGAAGTGCCTCACCAAGCTGCCTTAACTACATTTCTGTGCCAGCAGTGTTTTAGGGAGCACTGGGAAGACAAACCTGGGCAAGGCAGGGCATTGGGAGTGAATTAGCATCAATAGTAATAATACTCTCTCTCATCACTATTGTGATGGGGTACACCACACACTAAAACATGTAATCACCCAAGACTCCATCCTTGAACACTCACAGGGATGGAGCATTCACAGCTTCTTTGGGTAACCCATTCCAGTGCCTCACCACCCGCACAATAGAGAACCCTGTTTAAACCCGTCACCCCTTGTCCTGTCACTACAGTCCCTAATGAAGAGTCTCTCCCCAGCATCGTTATAGGCCCCCTTCAGTTACTGGAAGGCTGCTCTGCGATCTCCAGGCAGCATTCTCTTCTCCAGGCTGAACAGCCCTAACTTTCTCAGCCTATCTTCATGCAGGAGGTACTCCAGTTCCCTGATCATCCTAGTGTCTCTCCTCTGGACTTGCTCCAACAGCTCTATGTCTTTCTCATGTTGTTCTGGTGTCCTCACCATAACTGTACACAATACTCCAAGTGAGGTCCTGTGAGAGAAGAGTAGAGGGGCAGGATCACCTCCCTCATTCTGCTGGTGATGCTGCTTTTGATGAAGCCCAGAATATGGTTGGCTTTCTGGGCTGCGAGCACACACTGAAGCCTCTTCATGTTGTTTCTCATCAACCAACACCCCCAAGTACTTCTCAGAGCTGCTCTAAATCTCTTCTCTGTCCAACCTGTAGCTGTACCTGGGATTGCTCCCACCCAGGTATAGGATCTTGCACTTGTCATGGTTAAACTTCATCAGGTTGGCATCAGCCCACCTCACAAGCATGTCAAGGTCCCTCTGGATGG
>JASSUY010007935.1:0-19811 GCA_032466535.1 Forpus xanthops | reverse complement strand
CCAGAGGGTGCTCAGGCATTGGAACTGCTGCCCAGGGCAGTGCTGGAGTCACCGTCCCTGCAAGTGTGCACACACTGGACACGAGGCCCTCAGTGCCATGGGTTAGTGGTGGCCTTGGCAGTGCTGGAGTAATGCTTTGACTTGACGATCTTAAAAGACTTTTCCAATCTGGTTGATTCTATTAATCTATATTGCACCGGCACATGTGGCTGAATAATTGATCTGAGAAGTGAACAGGAAACCTCAGCAAATGGTGTCACACAGTATGGAGACATAAATATATGTGCTATACAGACTTAGTGTAGGATCCTCATCATCCTGTAGGTGACAACCAGTACAAATGGCTTTACCCCAGAGCAGTGTGTAAGCATACACCTCTTCTTTCCAGTGCTTTTTAAGGAATGTTTTCACTGCATGGTGAAAGCACTTTTTTCAGTACTGTTATCTTAATGTGACTTCGTAGTAAAGGGCTGAGTACTCCAGTTAATTTTATTAGCAGGTCTAATATGTTAAGTATTTTCCAGGTTAGTATTAATTTTAATGTATGGTGGTTGAGGGTGACAGCCTATACTTTATATAGCATCACAAAGTGGTTCAGGTTGGAAAGGACCTTAAGATCATCCATGGACAGGTACACCTTCCACTAGACCAGGCTGCCCCAAGCCTCATCCAACCTGGCCTTGCACACTGCCAGGGATGGAGCAAATTCACCCCTTCTTTGGGCAACCTGAAGTGTATATATTCATATATAGGCTTGTGCAATTCACTTACTACCAAGGGTCAGTTGCTGACCCCTCTTTGGTGGGTGCCAGACACTTGTAGCAAATTCAAACACCAGAAAAGAATGGATAAACTTTCTGTATTATAGTCAATTTTTTAATGAAAGCCAGTGGGAGTACTGCACAATGCTAGGAAGCCTATTTTGTAGAGCAGCTAGGTAAAGGAGTAGTCTCAATGTGAAAGGAGCTATTGATCTTCCTGAAACTTACCCCTTTCTTGAATGCTGCTTGTCTGTGGCAAAAACTCAAGCCGTTGCGGATGTAAGTCTGGTTAGAGCCAGTTGGAACTGATGAATAATGCTGCCAAATGCTGCCTGAACAGAGCAACTCGGTGAAATAGGGCAGGATCAGTTTGGAAGTACCAGCTTCCAGTGTCTGTTTTTTAACATCAGATTTGGAAGGCAAGCATGTCACCAATTGGAGACTGCTTCACCTGCAGAATGGTTCTGCAATGTTAAAATTAGGCTTTTAAACTTCTAAAATAGTGCCTCTTTTGGGTTTGAGCAGCTGATCTCCGGGGGTCCCTTGCACTCGGAAGTTACTCTGACTCTGCCTCCTTCAATCTGCCCAAAACTAGTTGGTAAATTTAATTTCAACTCATTTCGCTTCCCATGCAGATCTACTTTGTGATGAATATACTGCTTATTTAGAGCAGGAGGTTGCTTTTTTCCTCCCCTTAATAATGATTGTGAATGGAAAGGTACAAACTGAAGGAGGACTGTGCTGCTAAAAAGGGTGTCAATACTGTGGGTGTATAATCAGAAGTTAAGATGAGCTGACGCTTGCATCAGCTATGTAAAGAGTTCTGTTGTTTGGCACAGATTTGCTTGAAATCAGTGGCAACTATATCGGCATTTCCTTTTTACCCTTTGTCTTTCAGTCTTTTACATAACCCATAAATTCACTTCAGTCTAGCAGAAACCCCTCCTTGTAGAGCTATTTCCATACAGTACAACTGTAGTGCAGTCTCTCTGATTTTGTAATTTGTTTTTTGTATTGAGAGTATAACCCCACTGTTGACATGTTATTGAGGTCTCTGCATTCAAAGGTCAGCTCTCCCTGGCGTCTCCTTTCGTCTGGAAGATGGCATGTATTAAAATTTTATAGCAGTTCCCATTAGTTCCAATCCTATAATCTTGGGATCAATCTGGCTGCCCTTCTTCACAGCCTATCAAGTGCAATAAATGCCTTAGTGAGCAATAAAGAGATGGGAATTAGATCATTGTAAGCAAGACATGTTTGCATAAAGGTTTAAACCCGGCCGCAGTTGTGCTGATGAGGCTCCTTTCACTTCAGGTGGAGGGAGCTGCTAACACTTTCACATATGAACCAGCTGATCTAATGAAATAAGGGACAGTAAGTATGGGTGCCTTTGGATGCAGGGCTATCACAGAATGGTTTGGGTTGGAAAGGACCTTAAGATCATTCAGTTCCAAGCCCCTGCCATGGGCAAGGACACCTCACGCTAGGCCATGTCGCCCAAGGCTCTGCCCTGCTCAGCCTGGCCTTGAACACTGCCAGGGATGGGGCATTTACCACATCTCTGAGCACCCTGTGCCAGCACCTCAGCACCATCACAGGGAAGAACTTCTGCCTTATATCCAATCTAAACTTCCCTTGTTTAATTTTTAACCCATCACCCCTTGTCCTGTCACTACAGCCCCTGATGAAGAGTCCCTCCCCAGCATCTCTGTAGCCCCCTTCAGACACTGGAAGCTGCTCTGAGGTCTCCACGCAGTTTCTCCTCCAGGCTGAACAGCCCCAGTGTTCTCAGCCTGTCTTTGTATGGGAGCTGCTCCAGCCCCTGAGCATCCTTGTGGCCTCCTCTGGATTTGCTCCAACAGCTCCATGTCCTTCTTATGTTGAGAGCACCAGAACTGCATGCAGTACTGCAAGTGGGGTCTCACAAGAGCACAGCAGAGGGGCAGGATCACCTCTCTTGACCTGCTGCTCACACTGCAGCCCAGCACACAAGGGGGTTCTGGGCTGTGAGGGCCCACTGAAGTAGCTCATGTGCAGTTTCTCATCTGTTCTTTTAGCTAGAATTTCTTTCACTTCATGGTCTGTTCTTTGTATACGGTTAGAAAAGAAATATTCTCCTCATAGTGTATGAATAGATAACTTCACCAGGGTTTCAGAACAAAAATGGTATTGCCATTCTCAAGAACCAATGTTATGTTCCCAAGAACAGCATCTGCCCTTTGCTTTGGATTTCCTCTTCATTTTGGTGAGTGCAGTTTCTGAGAGAACTAGAGTTGGAGATCTGTTTGGAAGGGGTTCCAGGTCATCCAGGAATCTGCTTGCTTTGATTTGTATGTGAACACATTGGCCCGTGGTAGTCTAATCAAGGTCTGTGGGTTGACAGTTTTGCTGGGAGCGGTCTTGACGGCAGAGGCCAGAATCCTTCTTGCCCTTCAGTCACTGTAAAAGGAGGGAATTGAATAAATACCCGTGGCTGAAAAGCTGGATTTCAGGTGTTTCCATCCAAAAACTTCAGATAAGGTCAAGGCAATTAGTTCTTTCCTACAGAATTCCTCCACTGAGACTTACACAATGGGCTGGTGCCTCTGGAGAGTATTATGCCCCTGGACATTATTATGTGGATAATAAGATTAGCTTAAAAGCTTGGAGAGAGTCACTAAATTCCTATTTTCAGTGTGGGATAAGTTTTTCTCAACCAGCATGACTCTTCATAATTGATTGCCTATTTTTAAATGTCAGGCAGTGTCCTGCTAAGTTTATTGATGAATGCAATGGGTGAAATGCAGTGTTAAGGGAAAAAACAAACACAGCGTCTAACAAACAAATCACGGGGCTTTTTTGAATTTCCTCTTGTCAGTGGTCTCTTTGAAGGATGCTGCAGCGTATCTTTGAGAACAAATACTGTAGCTCACTGAGTATTTGTGAGTAAGACATCTGTTCTCTTGACCAGCTCTTTAACAGGGAGGATGTTGCCAGGGCCAAAACTCCATGAGGAAACCATTTGGATGAGGTGCTCCTTTTTACTTTTGTGAAGAAACCAAACTGTAAAATACTTTAACACTAAAGAGATTTATTGAGTTATGCCAGAGTTTGAAGGGTTTAGATAGCTCTTATCACCACTACTTGATGTGATATGTGTCCCACTGGGACTGATCGATCACTCAGGGCTTCTCGGTGGATAAGCATGTGAACTGGACTGGATTGAGCTGCCAGGTGCTATTACAGCAACTTGTGACAATTCCAGGATTAGGTGATCTTGTGCTCTCATGTAATGTGATTGCTTTTTGGAGTTAGGAGAGGGGGAAAAGAGTTAGCATCTCAACAGCCTTCTCACTTCATGCAGGTGTGGCATTTTTCAAGCAAAATAAACAAATGGCAAATGATTTCTGTCCCCTTCTCCACTCTTATGTCTATATGTAACTGCAGACCTGCCACCTTCTGTTCTCATGGATAAATGAAGAATTAAGAAAACCCAAAGAAAGATACGTGGATTAAATGAAGCACTTAATGTCTTCAGAATGTGGAGAGCCTTTCACAGTGTGAAATGAATTCAGGCAGCAGGGCTAGCAGAAGTTCAACTTGGTGAATACTGAAAGTGAGTTTAAATGTTATTTTAAAGAAGTACTGGTAAGCTCAAAGGGGTTGGTTATCTTCTGATACGTCAGGTGGGGGAGAAAAATACCTTTCTTAGTGTAGGTGTAATCTGATGTTAACCTAAAACTTTACTTGTTTTCTTCTGAATGTATGCTTTTCTTGTGGCAGATTTCATAACACTGTCTTCACAACAGTGTCATCTTGGACCACATGGTCTAGTGTGAGCTGTCCCTTCCCATGGCAAGGTGTTGGAACTGGATGATCTTAAGGTCCTCTCCAACCCAAACCATTCTGTGATTCTATGATCCATCCACTGGACAGTCTGCCCGTCAAATCTGTGTCTTCGATTTAGAGAGAAGGATGTTTTGGGAGTCTGTGTCAAAGGCTTTACAGAAGTCCAGTTGGGCAACATCCATAGCCCTTCCCTTTACGCTAATGTAGTCACTCCATCATAGAAGGCCACTGGGTAGGTAAGTTAGGACTTGCCCTTGGTGAAGCCACACTGGCTGTCTCCAGCTCCCTTTTCTCCATGTGCTTTAGCACAGCTATTAGAAGGATCTGTTCCATGATCTTCCCAGACACAGAGGTGATCCTGACAGGTTGTACTACCCAGGGTCCTCCTTTCTACCCTTTTCCCAGTCACCAGGGACCTCCCTTGGCAATCATGAATTCTGAGATGCCATGGAGACTGGCTTGGCAATAGCATCAGCCAGTTCCCTCAGGGCTCTGGTTTGGATCTCATCAGGTCCCATAGACTGTGTATGTTTGAGTTCCTCAAATGGTCACCAGCCTGATCTTCACTTACAGTGGGGATGACTTTGCTCCCCCAGTTCCTGCCCTGTAGTTCATCCACTCAAGGTGTGGGGAGAGAGCTCCCAATTTAAAACCCCTTTGTTAACCGAGCACTTGCTTCCCATCACCTGGTCTGCTCTATCCATGCTTTCTGGTGCACGAACTCCATTTAGTGTAGTTGCTGCAAAGATGGGAGTATTGTATACCTATGCCAGCAACTGTCCTTACAGGGTAATTGCTCTACCTTGTGACATGAACTGAAGGAAGATGAGCAATGCTTCCCTCTACGGAGCCCACAGCCGCAGGTTGTGTTTTGTCACTGCCTTTGCTTTACTATAGACTGCAGTAGAAAGGAAAAGTCTACTGCTGCCATGGGGTTCTGCTTCAGCTTGAGCAACAGATACCTGTGCAGTAAACCCCTCTCCATCTTACTGATGTCTGTGTTTGTTTGGTACCACCAAGTGTTTGTTGGAATGGATGATCTGCTGATGGTTTGCTTTCTTGATACCTCTGGCATATTTCATATAGCTCCCTTCTTTGAAAAGCAAAGCCAAGCATTTGAGTGTCGGGAAACGCCAGAACAAAATATGCCGTGTGGACTTATCTGAGCCTTCCAGTTGGTGTGTGTTGTGACACTTCTATGATCATGTGCCCTTTTCTTCTGTGACAGTCCTGCAACAGGAGGGCCTTTGCCATCTTAGGTGGCAACTTTACCCTCTTTTTCAAAGCGCACAGGTTTATAGATGACTCACTCTATAGTGTAACTGGACTAAAGATCAGAAGGAAGTGACCGTAGGGACTTCACAGCCCTTTGAAGTAAGTGGCATCTTTACCTTGACTTCAGTAGACTTTAGGCTTCAAATCGAGGCAAAATTTGGAGTTTGAACTGGAATTTTTTCCTTCTCCAGTGACTTAGTAGATAAGAAGACCTGTAGAACAGTGCAGCTCCATTAGTTTTACAAGCTTTTTTTATCCAGGCACTAAATAATACAAAACAAAGTTGTTTTTTTCTTGTTTTTACATATTTGGCTGGATGCTTCACTGTTTGGGTGTGATCCTTGATCCTCATTCATTAGTAATCTCCTTAGGTAGAAAACCACCCCCAACAGCAAAGATTTATGTTCCAATCTAGTAATGTAATTCACAGTGATGTAAAGAATCGAAAAATAGGTGAAGAATCAATTCCTTTTATAATCAAGGGAATTGCAAAGCAGAAAGCTTCTGGTAGTGCAAGCTGTGTGTAACTGTGATGTAAGGTTCACAATACTTCAGCCTTAGGGTATCACTGCAGAGCACTGCAAGCAGCTCTGTAATGCCTTGGTGAATGAGAGAAGGCTCTGGCTTGGAGAGCCACTGGAATCCTGCAGGAACTCTGGGGAAATGCCACACCATAGCCACAGAATTGTTGTAACTGAGCAAATGGTTTTGAATGGGTATTTTCTGTAATGGATGTTTGTCTCCCAGTGTTAGGGGAGCATGGCCACGCAGAAGGTGATAATGTACTTGCTGCATTTGCTGTTCAGTATCATTTAAGTCGCAATAGACATTCTTAAATAACTGTTGATTCCCATTTGTGTAGCACATTTGTCACCAGCTAAAAGGTGATACTTCTTTCTCATTTGACCTTTATATGACCACATCTCATGAAATGGGAATTTTTCTCTTTATGAGGCATAAAAACTCCCACCTTTAATGAGGTTTTGTCCCTTGTTGCACTGAAGGGGAAATGCAGAGATTTCATTCCTTTTGTGAATGAAGATGGGCTAGAACCTGGTCTAATTAAGATCATATAGTAATCCTCACTCTTTCCGGGGGCCACTGCAGACTTTGTGCAGGCAAGTTTACTGGCCACGTTTCCCTCAGCAGTCAAGCATACTCTCTTGTTTTTCTTGCCAGCTGAATGACTCCTGTCCCGTCTCAGAAAGCATCTGTTGGTGTTGGAGACAGAGAATGTTAGTACCACATGGAGTTCATCTTCTGCATTCCACCCCATATGCATTAAACCTTGCTCTAGAGCAGCAGGCTCAGCTGCCTGTAGCTGGCAGTAGGAATGACATTGCTGTGCTGCCAAAACAGGTTGGGAAGCTAGCCAAGGTGGAGATGGGACAGAAGGGCTGTGATGAGCTTGGCAAAGAGAAGTAAGTACAAAGGGGAAGTAGAGGTAGACTGTTTTGAAAAGGATTTCATGAGAACTGCCCCTTGCTGTGGTTTTTGAGGGAAGGAAACTACTTCTCTATGGTCTTGTGTCTCATTCTAAGGACGGTATTACTTCTCCATCTGTAGATGAGGAGAGCAGCATTGATTTTGGATGTCTTGGAGTTGTTTGGGGAGGTTGAGGCTGTTGTTATGGAAAGAATACAAAACAGAAGAAACTTCTAATATCTGAAATCAAAGATGAGACTGGAGATTAGGCTATAGAAAATATAGCTTCTGCTCTGGGCTTTCTGCTTATGGCTTGAAGTACTTGGGAAAGGCAAGGCCTGCATCTGTCAGACATGCAAATTCCAGCAAAGCTAAAACCTATGTGGCAAATTAGAAACCCATGATACTATTAATAAAATAAGAGCCTTTATTAGTCTAGATCAGTAAGTTTGTTTCCAGACTTCTTTTGGCTTTCCTAGACAGTTGTATATAATGGAGTGATTTGAAGTGTTTTCATTCTGGGCATCAAGTTGAGGCTAAGACAGTGATTTTGCTAGCAAACTCTAAGTTTCATGCAAGAAATACTAATTGTGAAGGGCAGCAGATAGATAAGCTGACAAAACCAGATGAATACTTTTAAAACTGCAGTTTTAATTAAATCTTTAATTTTAAAGTACTGCAGAGAGCAATCATCACTCATTTTGAACAATAGGAAGGTAAACGCCACTTTAAATACTTACTTTTCCCAGTGCAATCTTAGATTGAACAAAATACTCAAGGGAAATAAAAATCTCCAGATGCCATCTGTCTGAGTTCAAGTGTGTTCACTGACTGAAGCTATTCAGGAATTCATGGATACCAAGGAATGAAAGAGAGTTTTGAACAGTGCTTCCTGTTTATTTATCACTGTGTTCAACTAAACTACCTTTTTATTCAGAAACATCATTAGAACAGCCAAACCTGCGCTGATTTGTTTTACCTTTCTTGAGTATCCCTTGCGGGAATGCATGGGAAGTACTACACCCCCATAAAAGATGTTTGTCTCTGTATTAATAGTTACTCTGTAGGCAACGTGCTAATGAGATGTTCAAGAGCTTGCAGTTCTGTTCGTAGGGTTTGACCAGCCGAAGCTGTCATGCATTGCAAATGGCTTCCTGTAAAGTCATTTGTGGATATAGCTCCCAGTTGGACTATGCTGTTTGTGTACTGTAACTACAGTCTTCTAAAGCCTGTTTTCTGCTCATAACATGCAAGAAATGGTAATGATCTTTTACTTCTTTGTCCTAAATTGGTTTGTCTGAGTCAACCAGGCCTTCTGATGCACACCAGGTAAGTAAATTGGTGAAGTCACAGGGAGCCTTGGGTGGGTATGAGAACAGACTTTGTTCAGTGTTAAGAGGAAAAGGCTAGACGCATGGTCTTTGTACTGTCATCAGAGAAGACAGAACCAGGTTTGTGGAGGACAGTGGTAGTTGAGTGGCAACAAGCACAAGCTGCAACAAGGAAACTTTGAATAAATTGTTCTCAGAGATGGTGCTCAGACAGTGGAAGAGAGACCCAGAGAGGCTGTGGGGTCTCCATCCTCGGAGATAGTCAGAACTCAGCTGGATTGGACCTGCTTTGAGCTAGGGATTGGAAATAGACACCCAAAGGTCCCTTTCAACCTAAAGTACTCTTATCGGACAATTTGCCTTTGCGGTATCATTGTCTAGCATGGTGTAGATATATTCAAAACTATCTCACTTGGGAGCATCATCCTGACAGATGCCTGAAGTGGAAAAGGCAGCTGTAGGTTACTTACTATAGATGGAAAGAACATAGGCTTAAAAAGAGGAGGAATGGAAAAAAGCAAGCTGAATCTTCCTATCTGAAGTAGCAGCTAAATATGAAATGCTGCAGTAATCGCTTGGCTGAAATAGTTTTCTTATCATTGCAAAATGCCCATGTTCCTGAAAAGGGGGAAATAGCCAGCACAGAGGTAATTCAGGTAGGAAATGTACTTTCATGCCAGACTTTAGCTTATGGTAAAAATCTCATGGGAAGAATAGGAGTTCTTCTCTGGTAAGTATTAAATACTTGTCCATGCTTTTTCTACCTTTAATTAAGTTAATGTTTAAGATGTCTCTCTTTATGTGCTTCATTTAATGACATATTACACAAATGAATCATTTGATGAATTCTTCAGTGAAATATAGAATGAATTTTCATGTAACATCAGCAAATTACTACCTAACTTTGATGGATTACTCTAACTTAATATCCCAGCTCAGTCTTTGTTGATGTATTTACTCCAAAGCTGAAGCAATTTAGATTGTGCATTCCAACTCATTACAGACTTAGTGCAGCAACAGTCAAGCACCTGGTTATTGTATAGTCATATAGATGGCAGAAATTATAGGGGAAATTAGCATTCACTGGGTCAGATACCAGTTCCTATGTTTGTAATTGGCAGACAGTGCTTATGACTGGAGCAGCAAGATGCTTTTCAAAGGGCATAGCTTTTCAGAATGTTTAAGAGCTTTTAGTACATCTTTTCCTTAGGTATCCAGGGCTGGACTTGATACCGCAGACCTGTATAGTAAATGTTACCAAGAAGCATTTAAAAATCTGTCACTGAGACTCTGATATGGTGCGGACATGTAGTTGCTATCAACTGTGTTTTCTAATGTTTATTCGTGTGGTTCTTTTGTTTGTTCTTTTCCTCTCCAAGCATCTTTACCTGTGTGGAGTGCTGGCAATGGAGAATAAAATACAAAACAAGTCTTGTAGTTAAGAGCAACTCATAAAAGCCTTTCAGATCTGTTCTGTCTGGAGTTCTCTTACATTAGTAAGAGATCTTACTAATGTTCATTCTTCAGTCAGTGAATGTTCATGCATTAGACAAGTGGTTATATGAAATTACAATAATGTAATCTTTAAGAAATTATGAGAGTCTCTAACTGTTGGACCTGTTTGCGCTGGTTGCTTGCAGATAGGGATAAGACATGGATGAACACAGAAGAAAAATGACTGCTGCTTCTGAACCCATGACAAGAATCATAGACTGGTTTGGGTTGGAAGGGACCCTAAGATCCAACCCTCATATTAGATGCCTTGTATAGTTGGAGTATTCAAAGATCTATTTGAGTGTCATCTGTTGGTACAGTTGCATTTTGGTTGCTGTCAACATGCATATCCCAGATTCTGGAAATATGTAGGTATAGAACCTGATGGCTATCCTTTTGAAGTTAAAATCCAGATAGAAATACTTGACCTGGGAAGACATTGCTTTGTGCAATGATCAGGTTGTAGTGTGTCCTCAGTTTTGTGTTTTCTTCAGTTCTTGACAAATCTGGCTATTTAGAGCTCAGTTCAGTTATCAGCGCTCCTTTTTGGCATCATGGTGTGTCTACTGAGGTTTCTCTGTGGGCTTCTTCTATGCTTCTCAGAAATACCAATCTCTGTATGACCGCAAGAAGTTTGACCAGGCTTGTTTTGATGTTTCTGTCTCTTGGTGGTGAGGCCAGAACATGACAGTACAAGTTGCCGTCAGTCAAGTGCAGGGTGTGCAGCTAGTGTGGAGGAACAGCAGCCACAACCAGACATCACAGTTTGGCCTCACACCTTTATTTTTAACAGAACTGTTAAGCATCGCTTTTGAGCCAAGTGCTGGTAACTTTTATTTAGGCTTGTAAAGCTTGCTTGGTATTTTGTTTTTGTATTTCAGACAAACCACCAACTTGGACTTCTACCTACGCTGCGCTCAAGTGAAACACTTGTTTCTCCTTCATGCTACACTTATGCTGCTGCAGTTTATTCTCATCATTCTCTGAGGTCTCCCACCACCATACAAAGTGGGGTTTTACGTCACGTTGACCCTGCTTGGCTATTCCTTATCTATGTGATCTCCCTGATGCTTTGCAGCTGCGTCTTAATAAGCAGTGTAAGAGTTGTTAAATTCCTATTTGGAAAGCAGTTGTGTTCAGCAGAGAGCAGGAGGGAATTACCAGTTTCACAGCTTTGGGGAGAAAGCCCAGGAATGTCTTCAGTGACCTTCAGTTCATACAGTACTGTGTATAAGTGGTCCGACCAGAGCTAATACAATTGTGATGTAGAAACATCTGGCTGGGATTTCAGTACCAGCCTCCTGTGTCTCTTCTCCCTTGAGTGCTGTCACAGCAGTGTTTCCTCTCATCATTTTAACTAGCAATTGCAGTGGGTGGTTCATTTTCTTTATTGCATTATGTGTAAGTTTTTCATTGGAAGACAGAGGTATGTAGCTAAAGCCCTGTGTGGTACGTGCCCAGATCTTTTGGCTATTGCTTGCCTGGTGTGAACTTCATGAAATGCTCTCCATCCAGGCTGTGGTGTCAAGATCAAGCAGTTGTTCTGCTGCTCCTTGTGTGTGTGGTGGTTTGCAGTAGGACTTCCATCAGTAATGATGATATGAGTCTCCTTGTTTTTGTGTTTGTTATTTAGGAACTGAGAGCTCCTTCCCTCCATCTCCAAACTTGGCAGTAACTCGCAGAACTGAACTGGTTTACCCTTTTGTTGTCAGTATGCACTGACAAAGGCTGATGGTGACTTGCATGTTTCACAAAGATGGCGAGCTCTTGTGTATACTCATAGGTTCCTTCGAGAAGAACTTAAGAGACACTCTTGTGTCAGAGAAAGCTTTATAAAAGACACTCCAGGTAACTTGCTTCGCACCTAGGCTTGACAACAGAGATGTTTCTTTTGTCTGTAGAATTCCTGAGGGAGAGAAACATTTGAAAGCTCTTGGTGGCTCGAATTCCTAGAGCTTGTTTCTAGAAGTGATATTAAACCAGAGCCTTGGCCCTGTGTCAGGAGGAAGTAGCTCCACTGTAACGTTGCTGATAAAGCTCTTCTGCTTCCATGGGCCATGTTAGAATCTTTGTCTTAATACATTAGGGCCTGGCTTTGGTAGCTGAGCGGAGCACTGTTCATGTGGAGCATGGACATGCCATCAGGAGCGGTGAGGCACTGGCACCAGGAGTACGTTTAGCATTGATAAGCCTGTTTGCTGAGAGCATTCTGAAATCATTGTGTGGATCAGTTTGACACAGAAATAGCTACTGGATTCATTAGAAGCCCAGTCTATCATGGTATGGGGGTACTGTGACTGTGAAACCCTTTCAGTAGGGAGTGGGACATAGCTGCAAAGAGGAAAGTCAGACTGAGCTAGTAGAAATGAGTCTAGGAAGGAAATAAATGCTTCCTCCATAAATATAATTTGGCTGGCAGAGCTGCATCCTCATTAGGATTTTCTGGTGCCTGCAATGTGATTGTATCCCTTGCTGACGTATCCGAGACGGTGGCAATGTGTGCATGGCCTGAGTCACATGGGTGACTCTTTAAACACCCAATCTTGAAAAGAAAATAGTAAGTAAACGACAAGCAGGTGAGAAAGGCTCATGTTCTAACTTGTGGCACAAGCCCAATCTGTCATCACTGAACCTCTAGCAAAGGAAGTGAACTCAGCACCGGCTGTAGTCAGGAGGCAAAGCCAGCTATTGCCCAGCAGCCTGCAGAGGGTGGGCAGGCTGCTCCTTGTGTATCAGAGTTGTGGCAGGTGACAGGAGTCCTGCTTGATGCTGAGAAAAGAATCAAGCATGTTCAGCAACTATGAAGGGAGCTGAGTTCGCTTCGTAAGAGTGAACTTTAAAGCTCTGTCCCAGCTTTGAGCTCAGCGTGGCTCCAAGAACATTCCTGTGTAGTAAATAAGTTCAGCTTTTCTCTCACTACTTAGAAGGCCTGAGCCAACCTGTAGTAAGTATACCTTCTGGTTACATTGCAAGTGCAAGAACTAAATGGTGAACGGGAAGTTCTTTCTCACTGTTGTTCTTGATGTGCCTGTCTCTGCATTAGCAGGAGAAAGCAGCTTCTCTTGTAGGATCATTTTTATGCTTCAGGAAAAGCCGTTATGGCCATCTGTTGAGGAAAATGAGCAGTTTGCAATATGTTACATCTGTAAATGGATAAACTCTTCCAAGCATTGCATGTGTTTATGTACATACTTTGGTGTAATTGAGTATAACTGAGGAATACAACTTGCTGCTTCATTACCAAGGAACAAGGGACAGGACAAGAGGAAACGGCCTCGAGCTGCACCAGGGGAGGTTGAGATGGAGCTGAGGAACAATTCCTTCCCCAGAGGGTGCTGAGGCATTGGAACTGCTGCCCAGGGCAGTGCTGGAGTCACCGTCCCTGCAAGTGTGCACACACTGTGAAGACGAGGCCTTCAGTGCCATGGGTTAGTGGTGGCCTTGGCAGTGCTGGGAACGGTTGGAGTGGATGAGCTGAAAGGGCTTTTCCAACCTGGTTGCTTCTGTGATTTCCCTGTAGCAGTTAGCCAGTGTGCTTTTGCAGGGTGGATAATAACTGTCATTTCAAATGTAATCTTTCTTTTGTTCAGAATCAGCTAATTATTTTAGCTCTAATTTATACTGAAGGCTCTCAGCTGGGTTTATGTGATAACAGGATTGTGACCACTGCACCTTGGGAGTGCTGGGATTATTTTGTTCTAGGCTTCTCTCTCTCTGAAGTACCCATTAGACTGGAATTATTTAGGATTTTATATTGTAGCTGTATTGTGAGGCTTTGGAGTTCTTGTGAAGACAAACACTGTTTAATTTTCCATCTAATTCCTGCGTGGGAGGACTGATTTAAAGAAGCAGCAAACACGTATCCTCACAGTGAAGAGACTTTTTTCCCCATGTTCCATTTGCTATATCACTTAGTATAAGCAACAAACTAAAATGGCAAAGCTGAGAGAATTGTAATGACTTTTAGTGATAAGCAATCAAATCAGTTTCATGTGCTCATAGCTTGGGAGTTGTTGATTAAAGAGATTCAATTACATTTCTGTGATTTACTGTGCTCCCATATTACTTGCTCACAAACCACACACTCTTTGCATGTAATAGGTTATTTCTTTGTGTGGAGCTCCTCAGATGGTGTTTGATGTGGATTCAATGGCTCTGAGCTTTTTCATGTAGTAGTGGCTAGTCTGTGTGCTTACAGCTATGCTTCAGGTATCATCTCCTCAGTAATAAGCAGACTTCCAAGAGCCAAACCGATAGGCAAATCATTTTCTTATTTGACAGCCTAAATTTTACTGGGCTTCCTGTTGTTCAGTCCTGCTCATAAATGCTCAGCTCATGGGGTCATGTTATAACACAGTCTTAATTTTACTGGTATTTCTTTGCTTTCATTTTTAAATACGGTTTTAACGTTGATAGTTGTGAGAAAGGGTTGTAGAACATCCCTTCTAATGGCTTTGCAAAGGGAAGTGACTGTAAATCAGATTTTGGTTAATTCTCTATGGAATCTCTGCCTCTTATGCACTAAAAAGCATTGCTGCTGTTTTCCAGTAGTGGGGGAGCCTCTTGCCTGATTTATCCATAGGAAGTGGTTTTGTTCTATTATCTGTTATTTGTATAGGTGCAGCATGCTTTTGTACAGTGCTCTGTTATACATTAGGTATCTCAATTTCTTGCCAGTGACTTTCGCTTCTTCCCTTACAACTGAACCAGTTGGCTCTATGGTAATGAGTCCTTTTTTGCTGTCAGCACATTCATGTTTCCATTTACGCTTTGTTCTAAACCTTCTCCCCTTCTGTCCAAATAAATTACTTACACTATCAAATCTGCCTCATTGTTCACTGTGGTGGATTCTCCAGATCCTGCTTCCTTACTGAGTTTATTGCTCATTTTGCAAAGGGTTCTTTCAAACTTTGGTAGGTATAAGTATGAATAATCCTTGTTAATTGTTGCACGAGTCAGAGACTCAAAGGGAAGGAGGAAAGATCCTATTTTTAATTGCACAGACTCTCTTGTGGAGGGGTCTAGCTAGCCTAGCGCCTTCTTGTCATAGGGTCAGTTATAGTCACATTCATTTTGACAGCCGGCATTTTGTCTGTATTAGCTGTGATCATTTCAACTTCTGCTGCAATTTGTAACACAGTTGATATTGACCAGAGTAATTCTTTAATATAGAAGAATGTTGTGCAGTGATTAGAGATAAGGCCAATAATCAGGAGCCTGGGAGCAAAGGGCAAGGAAGTGGGGGACCATGTTTTAAGATAGAGCCAGTTTTCCATGAGAAGTCATTTTCCAGTGATGCACAGAGGAAGGCCAAGAGGGCACAGCTGCAACAAAGATTAAAGAAAAACAATAGTTCATAGTGAGGTTGGTCAAATAATGGAAGAGGGGTTACAGAAAACCCTATGCTATGAAAATGTAACAGTGAAGAAGATGCTGCTTTACAAACAAAATGGAGGACACAGAACACCAACTTCTGTGGCTGATCACTGTTTGCCGTATGTATTTGTAATGAAGATTGGTCAGCTTTGCTATCACTCTGGGCTTTGTCTTCAGTCCTGGGCCAGCCAGGTGTCTTAGTGAGTTCCTGATTAAGCACAGGGAATACTAATTTCATTGACTTGCTGTATCAGGACCTCCTGATGAATTCCCATCTTTCCTTATTTGCACAAAACTTACGTGCCAACCACACACTTGTATGAGATGGAATGGGTTTGCTTTCCACAACCAAGGAAGCCTTGATGCCAACAACTGATAGAGTAATCAATGAGACTGGGAATTCTCAGTCACATTAAGGTTCTTCAAGGAGAATGATCACTTACCTCAATTAATATCATTCCCTGAAGGGGTCCATGGCCTGTATTGTGCTGGAGCTGAACTGGTAACTAAACAGAGGAACCTTTTACAACTTTTGTACCCAAACGCACAGCATCATTTCATCTTTTTCTATAAATCTGGCTATTACTGTGTTTTGTATAACTTGGTTTCACATCATAATGGGAGATAGGGTAGAAGCAATCCTGGAGACCTGAGAAATGCACATTTAGAGCAGATGAATAAGTTTAGTGACATTTGGGTTAGGCCTCAAGAGGCAGTTCTGAAGCACTCAAGCTCTCTGTGCCTTATTTTGCATTTCTGTGTTGCCAAATGATCACATACACTGGAAGAAGACAAGACTGCTTGGGACACTATATTACTAAACCGTGTATTGCATTGAAGTCAGTGGGTTATTTTCTCACTAACTTGTATGGGTCTTGGATCGGACCCTTGAGAAGTTTAGTATGCTTTGGAAATGGCATTTTATTTAATCAGGTTCTGCTTGGCCCTTCTAGTTAGTGATGTCACCTAAAAATGAACACGAGGTCTTAGATTTTGATTTTGGCATAGGCGTCACATACGTCAAGAAGCTGGAACAGAACTGGAGGAAACAACTTGCCTGGTGCTCCAAGGACCATATTTCTTAACATAGAGAAGTGGGGTTCATCACTTTCCAACTGTGGAGCACTGTTTTCTCATAGTCTGAGTTTAATGGTTTTTAAGCCGCTGTGTTGTATGATTTTCATACTTACTTTTATTAGGCTGCAAACCCTGGACGATCCAAACACTAGGTTCAAAGCTTTTCTTCCAGAGAGTTCAGCTGCTCCTGTGCTTAGAGGGCTGAAATGTCTCTCCTGTATGTAATTTGTAAGTATAAATAAGTAGAGGGCAGCTACTGGTACAACACAGGTGCTTTTAGGTCTTGCCTTCTTTTGGAGTCACTTAGTCACAGCTCTTTATGTAACTCTACCATTAGTATTTCTCACTACATGCACGTACTGTAAATATCATTTACCTTTCCAGGAGCAGAGTCTTCCTGTTTACTTCTGCAGAAGCAGATGCTATTGGCTTGTTTTTTATTTCCCAACCAGGATGCCAGTAAAACTAATGATTCAGACACAGCCCTCAACATGTGGTGATGGGAAACCTGCAACCCCCAAATTCATTTGTGTGTACTTTGGTCTGGAGTGCAGGCTTCTAAATACCAAGTCTTGTTTCCAAATGCGAAGCACACTGGTTACTGACTTTTAATCTCAGCATCCTTCTCATTTCCTTATTGCTCACTTATTATCTGAACTGAAGGTGAGGCTGAGTGTACATGTTTCCCTAACTAAGGTGCTGTAGAGAAGCAATCTCTTCCTACTTCACCCAGACAACTTGTACAAAGGCTTTTTAGAGGTTTTGTGTGTGTCTAAGAGAAAGATTACAGAGTGGGGAGAGGAGAAAGCTTGAAAACTGAATTCAGATAACATCTGAGATTTGTTTTGTGGTGAAGCTAAGGAGCCTGGTTGTAATTTTGCAGTGAGGTTCTCTAGAGCCCCGTGTGGATGACCATTTTATAACGAGGAGGATGTGATTGTGTGAGCTGAATTCAAGGCTTTTGGATCTTGGAGAGAGGCTCGTGCTGTTTGTATTTCATATCACAGAGATCCTTTTGTAGGCACTGAGTGACTAAACATCTTTAAGCATTTCAGTCCCTTTGAGATGAGAAGGATGTAGTGAGCGTGGTTTTAAATGCAATCCAGTTACCTAAGCCAGGCACAAACTTCTGGTCTTATGCTGTTGGTTCTAATGAAATATCTACACACAGGAGTCTTTGTAGTGCCAGTTACCAGAAACATTGGCTTATGTCTTTCAGTTTTCTGCATGGTTTTAGAGCCAAGGGGCCCAAATCACAGATTATTACCTACCCCTGCTAAGCACAGGAAGAACAGCAGGTTCACAGGAGCAATCTGTACCCTAGAAGGTGTCCAAATGGATTGTGTTCTCCTTAGTCACAGAGCGCTAGAGGTTGGAAGATCATCTGTTCTAAACCTCTGTTCAAAGCAGGTTGCTTTGAGCTGTGTTTGGACAAGTCCTGGGTATCTCCAAGGTCTGAGACTTCCCAAGTTCTCTGAGCAGCTTGTTCCAGTGGTCAACCAACCTGACAGTAAAAGAGTTTTCTTCTTCTTTAAGTTGATTTTAATTTCAGTTTGTGCCTATTGCCTCTCATCCTGTCACTGGGCACCTGAGATTTATGTACATGAATAAGATCTGTCTGAGCCATGAATCCCTTAAAAATGTCAGAAAATCAGATTAATTTCTATTAAGTCAGCTCTAAATACTCCAGAAAGAATATTTGGAGGAGAGTGGAACTGTCTTCCAAAGTCCTCACTTTTTCTTTGCATTCCATAGTGTACATGGTGCTGTCAAAGTCTTTTACACTTTGGGGTGTCCTTGTGACTGCCGTTGTGTGTGTTCCCATTTTGTGCTTAAAACCACACAACTCCTCAGGTTTTTTTCCAGTTACTCCTGCCTTCTTCCTTGCTGCTTCACCATGGAGAGGTTTAAACCACTACAAGCATAAGGCCTGGTCGTGCTCCCTCGTTCTGTGCAGTCTGGCACTAGTGAATAAGTTTGTTTGAAGCATATGATGATAATTGTTCACCTCTTTTCCAGAGGAAATTAAAGAAAATGGATGCAGCGATGAACTGGAAACTTCAGTATATGGCTTATCACTTAGTTCACTTATTTCCATATCTGTGCTATCACTTTCTTCTCACAGATATTATTCACAGTGAATTTTAAAGCCATGTGGACATTGAAGGATTAATGAGGTTCTAATGAAGTGGAAGAAAGGAAGTTTGTAGCAAAGAAAAATGAGCCATTTCTTCCTCCGTCGATAACGTATGGAGTGAACTGACAAAAACCTCCTGACGCAATCTAACTTGTTTACATCAAATAAGACCTTTCAAACCACTTTCAGTAGGCTCCAAATCTATTTCCCAGGCCCCCAGCTTCCTGGTAACATGACATCAGTGCAACAGCCCAAGCTGGTGATTATATTAAAAGAAGAACATAATGGGACAAAAGAATAACACTGTGCCTTGATCTTTTCCATTGATAAATTTAGAAATTGTAAAGGCTGAAGTAATAGTTGTAGTGGGGAAATAAAATGTGATTTTATACTTACCTGCTGTTCTAAAAAAACAGTGTATAATTACTGTGGGAGGAAGAAAAATACATCTCTCCTCCTCACTCTGCTACTTTTTCCCTTTCTCTTCAGTATTGAAATCATCCGGTTTAATTAAATCACCAGCCTATTTCTGCACAAAGGATGACATTTCATTAATGATGTAAGATGTGCATGAGACAGAATTAACCCAATTTTCAAGCGGCTTTCAATTTGGAAAGGGCAACATGTAAAAAATGTCTTGTAAATGTGTAGGATGAGCTTGTTGAGCAGCTTTCTGAAGGAGATGGGATTATAAAAGGATGAATAATTAGACAACAGTTCCTCTTCCCCCCCCAGTTTCTAACAGTCTTTTTGTAATCCCAGTTGAAGGAAGTTTAGGTAACTGCCATCATATATCAAGGATACGTTAGAAATAGGATGAGAAAAACAAAGTTGTGATGATTGGGAGTAAAATACATATAGATACATAGAACTCTCTCTGAAATTTTAAGCTAAAAAATGGTCTTCAGTGACTTTGTCAAAGTTGCCATCACATTAATCTGTTTTCTTTTCAGAGGGAAAAAAGGCAAGAAAAAGAAGAAAACTAGTCTCCCAAATACGATTTTGGATCATCGCTTTTGCTAGCAGTTTTTGTAAGGGTGGTGAGGCACTGGAATGGTTTGCCCAGGGAAGTTGTGAATGCTCCATCGCTGGTGGTGTTCAAGGCCG
>JASSUY010007933.1:0-45020 GCA_032466535.1 Forpus xanthops | reverse complement strand
TTTAGTTACTAAACTGTTCTTATCTCAACCTGTGGGAGTTGCATTCTTTTGATTCTCCTCCCCATCCCCTCAGACTGGGGAAGAAAGAGGGGGGAGTGAGTGAGCAGAACTGCTTGAGGGCCTCAAACCATGACATAAGTCTAAACTAAACACACATACAAATTATAAAAACTCGTGTGTGCTATAACAGAGGCCAGAACTCCACTCAAGTATTTCCTTAGCACTGACCACTCTAAACATTGTCTACACGGTCTTCCAAACCAGGAAAGAATCATCACTGTCTGAAGACCTCACATTTGAAGTCATCCCACTCTTTTCTTTGTCTGAAATATCCACCATGTGGGGAAAGTGCTCACAGTCTTGCTTAGACAGCTGAAGTTTTCCTCTCAAGTCAAGAGAAAGCATTTTAGTCAAGGGGGAGATCAAGCAGTAAAGAAGTTTTGTAACTTATACCTATGGGAAATAATGGACTCCAAACCATTACACAAGACATGAAGTCAATCTCTACCATTACAGGTAATTTCCTTTTGTAACATTGTTAGAAGTACCTAGGAGTTATGGACTCCATGCAAAAGGCTTCTCTGAATAAGAACCACTCACCTGATGATCAATGGATCTTCACCTGTATCTGTCATCTTCTGCTCATTTACACCATAGGTTTCCTTAAAACAGGAATAGATTATATAAAAAAATAAATAAATCAGTGTCTCACAAAGATGGCTATTGTGTGTGTGTTTTATGCACAGTAAGTCGAACTTTTGCTCAAATAAAATGAATGTGTGCTTATAAATTTATTCCCTGCTAGGACATCTACCACTGCAGTCTGATACATACAGAAAGGGGGAAAAATGTGAAATAAGATTTTTTTTTTCGCTTTCAACTGCCTTCATTCATCCAAAAAAGCTTCCTCATTCATATATATGTCAGTAGCTCTGACAGCACTGCAAAACTAAAGCATCTGTGGTAAATCTCCATTTCATTGAACATTGGCAGCAGCATATTTTAAAACTCTGGGATGCTCAATTTTATTTTGTGCCAAAAAGAGCCATATTCCTATCCTTGCTGAGCATGCCAAATGCTCCATCGCTGGTGGCACTCAAGGCTGGGTTGGACATAGCCTTGGGTGACATGGTTTAGTGGGAGGTGTCCCTGCCATGGCAGGGGGGTTGGAACTAGATGATCTTAAGGTCCTTTCCAACCCTAACTATTCTATGATTCTATGATTACTGATGCTGTTCTTCCATTCTGACTTAGAAAATAAAAATTCAGAGCTCAATTGTAGAGTGTGTTCTCATGAAACCAGTATGAATTACATGTGCCATTGAGGATGCGGTTTCACATTACAACCAAAATTCTTCTAGGGTTAGCAGCTCCTATTGAGATAATACAGCACTACTATGAATGAGAGCGAAAGAGCCCAATTTTTCATTAAAAAGTACACTTCAAAAGACACTCAACATTTTTGCAGGGCTGTGACCAGCACACTGTCAAACATGCAAAGTATGTACAAACAAAACAAAACTTGAGCAGCAAATCAAGGCAGCTTCAAAGAAGCAAAGTGGTTAGGACAAATTAAGCCTCAAAGTTACAATACATTTAATTGTAGTATTACCTACTCCCTTTTGGGTTTGTTCAAGGTTCAATATAGTTCAGTTCCATATATTTAGGGCAGCTTAATAAAGCTTTCCAGCTATGCCTTGTTTGGGCACTAAAATTATTAGAAGTCACATGGCTTTGTGTTATTACAGAGCTTTCTATATAGAGTAGACTCTTCCAGTATGTGAATTTTTTTAAGAGAAATAGAGAAACAGGGATAGGCAAATTTCACACACTAACCTCCTCAGAAGTATTAGGAGATCTTTTTCGGAGATAAATGTTGGAATCACCATCACTGGTTCTGAAATGTACATAAAAGCAAAGTTTTTAAATTCATAAAGCTAAGTTTTGGTTTTACTTCAAAGATAGCCACTGCAATTGCACATGCTAGTTTCATACTATGCAAAACCACAAATATGCACTGTATTAGAATATGCATGTATTAGAATATGGACTTGAATTTATCAGTAATATAAAAAATGACTTTAGGAAATCTGATAAACAATAAAAAATCCATATGCTCAAATTAGTCTTTTCTGAAAAATAGTATCTGATATGGTACTTGCATCTTTGACATCACTGATATCTAAGTGAGAGTATACATAGTATCTGATATGGTACTTGCATCTTTGACATCACTGACATCTAAGTGAGAGTACACCCCAGGTTTTATGGATGTCTATAAATAAAGAATTGTCAGACTTTGTAAGGAACAGAAAGCTTGAAGGAGACACTGTTTTTTTTTAATTTTCTCAAATTCACTAGAGTGACAGTGATAAGCATCAACAAATTACAGTTAATGTCCCACTCAAATACATTACATAAGAACTAAATTAGAATATAAGAGGGAACAGAAGAATGGAATAAAATTAGCATTACTGGGTCTGGCTGGGGTGCAGTTAACTTTGAATATAGCAGCTCCTGTAGCACTAAGCCTTGTATTTATAGCTAGAACTGTGCTGATAACACACCAATGTTTCAGTTATTGCTGAGCACTCCTCAAACAGCACCTCAGCTCTCTCTAACCCCTGCCTCAGTGGCCAGTAGGCTTGGTCTGGGCAAGAGGCTGGGAGGGGACATGGCCAGGACAGCTGACCAGGACTGACCAAAGGGATATTACATACCATATGATGCTGTGCTTAGCAATTGAAACTAAGAGAAACGAGTAAGCTGGCAGAGAGATGCACACATGTTATTAAGGTGTCTGTCTTCTGAATCAACGACTATACCTGTCAAGGCTCTACTTCCCACAAAATAGCTGGACACTGCCTGCTGACTGGAAGTAGAGAATACTTATTTTTTTCTTGTCTCCTGATTTGCTTCCATATGTGACCTTTGCTTTTTTCATCAGGTAATGAGGCAAACTGCTTTTACCCCGACCCATCAGTTTTTCACCTTATTTTCTCCTCCTATCCTGCTGAGAGTGGGGAGAGAGAGAGTAGCCTGGCGCACACCTGGTGGCCAGCCAAGGTCAATCTACCACAAGATTGTTCACTTGTTAAAACACAGAAAAAAAAGTCTAACAAATATCTATTGGAGTGAAGCATTGTCATGCTTCTACATAGTGTCATAATGCACATGGATTATTTCATCTGTTACAAAAAACTCTTTGTGTTGGAAAAACAGCTGTAACACTGCCATGTTCAAAATGCATGGGGTTCCAGCTGGGCTTTGTGTAGCAAAGTTTGTATAGCTAAGTCAGATCAAGTCCCATTGGCAATGAATCATTCAGCATGTTTAAGAGAAACAGAGGAATAAGCCAATGATTCCCAGGACACTGCTCCTAAGAGAAGTCTACAAGAAACATCCAGCAGACAGGGAACACTCCAAAAGGCCAGTCATTCATACCAGTTAGGTGTATTTAAGACAAAGTTAATGTGAAATACCTGGTCAATTCCTGACAATCAGCAACTTCTTCTAGTTTATCTTGTGACAGAGTAGTTGTGGCAGCTTCTGAGATCTGCAAGTCTTCTTCTTCTATCATGCTTTCCTCTTCTTCCTCCTCTTTACTACTTTCTTCTGGTCTCTTTATTGATAAATCTTCTACATGCTCTACTATGTCCTGTTGGAATTAAGAATCATTTTGCATCACACAACAACACTGATTCCCCACTTTCCCAAGTATTTTAGTGTTGCAGCCTATGCAGATGCTAAATTGCATGTAGTATGAGATTGATAATCTCACTAAAGAAAACAAAAAGTAATTCATTTCTTGAAAGTCATTTTGGATATATTCAGCTATAAAGTATGATCAGTTCAACATACATATAATTAGTTGTTCGTTCTTTTTACATAAGGAATCATGACATGACATGGCTCTTTGAAGTAATCAGCTAAAACTTTGAAATCTATCCTGAATTAGTCTTTGAAGCTAACAGCCAATTGACCGACTTCAGGACCAAACCATGCCCAGCATGTCTAAGCAACATGTAGAGTAACATCTAATAGACACTCATTCCTGAATAATGCTATCTAAAATTATTGCACTGGAAAACGCACGAGACAATTCACCATAAGTGAGAAAAGATGCACTAGCAAATTGCCTAAATCCAATATATTGAATAATTACCAAAAATTTCTCCTCCTCCTCCTTCAGTGTAGAAAAGCCTTCATTTTACCCATGTAACTTATCCTACTCAAATCGGTTTAAATTTTTGTAGGCAAATTTATTTGTATTCAGTCAAAAATTACCTTTGCCTGTATCTTTCTACATCAGCAATGCTACTTTCTGTTCATCTCATTACAAGTTATTAAAATACCCTCTGTGATAATCTTTATGTGTAAGGATTATACAGGAGTCTCAAACTAGTTTAAAGATAATTAAAATTTGCATTTTTTTGCAGTACTCTTAATATTAGGAATTACTCCCTCTGAAGTCAGAACTTCTTCAGGATCTGCAATTCCATTCATTCCAGTAGAGGGCTGTGGCAAACAGTGTTATGGGACAGGAAACGAAGTATATGTTACTCATTTCTAAAAAACTTGGCAAAATTAAAACAAACAAAAACCACTGAAGTCAGATGGCAATCCCCCATAAACACACAAAAATGCTGGTAATAACAAAAAATAAAATACCTCAAGATCCTGTAGAATAGTGGAATCCTGAAGGTTGGTGATCTTTTTGCCATCTTCTTTGGTCTCTAACTCTTCTTCTACTAGTAATGGCACTTCCTTTTCACTGGAAGAATTCATGTGACTGTTAATATCTGCTGTTTCCTCTTTGCCATTTTCACTGTCTGTTTCGGATGAAGGGACATCTGGCTTATTCCCTAAGTCTGGCTCTGGAGCATCTTCCTTGTGGTCCTGTTCTGGTAAGCCCTCCCCATGTAAAATATCTGTTACTGTTTCAGAAGAAGCTTTATCATTTCCATCATCATAGTCTTCAATACAGGGCTCAAGGTAAGCGTTCAAAACTGCTGATATGGGAACATTATAATGCGGATAATAAAAGAGATCGTGGGGTATTACAGATACTTTCGAAGAACTTGGCAGCACTTCAGCTGAAGACTCGACTTCATCACAGCTGTCCAGGTCCTCTGGACTTTTAGGTACATCTGAGAGAGAGTCATCAGATGCTTCATGCTGTGCGGATAATTCTTGGCTTTTGAGATCAGAACCATTTGGTGAACAATGGTTAGTTTCTATCGTCTCAAAGGTATGTGATTCCTCTGTATGCTCATTTTGTGGAATATTCGGTATTTCCTCATTTAGAAGATGAAGAACATACTTACGTGTATCTTCTTGTTTTGAGGTATCTTTTGGTAAAAGAACTGAAGTCTGGGGTTTGCTGTCTTCTACCTTATTTATAGATTCATCTGTAAGTATACCTGAAGTCCAAGATAATGGACTTAAAGAAGAAGTATTGGCTGAAAGGCTCTTAGTTTCATTGTCATATTCAGTAGAGGTTTCTTTAGTTAATTCTTCAGAGTAGTCTTCAAAAGAGTCAACCGAATTTTTCTGATCTGTCAGAATAGCTGGAGAAAGGTCATCGTTCTGTTTCAGTGGATCATCAGACATGCCTCCTTCACCTGGTGTGAATTTGTCACTTAGAACCTCCCAAGAGGAACTGGATTCTAAACTGACAGATCCTGCAATTTTCAGTGAGGTAGGCCTCTGAGGCTCTTCTTCAAATGTTTCCTGTGAATCACCTGACGTGTGATCCAATTTCCCATTACATTTTTCAGAAATAGTTTCTGTTAGGATTCTCTCAGGGGTCTCATGAATATGAACCTTTGGAGGAGCAGGATGACTCCTTTCGTGATTAACAGTATACATGTTCTCTTCACTTTCACTTAAAATCAAGATTTTGCTTTCTTTTTCTGATGGTGTATCTTTGATGTGAACATATGTGGACTCAATTGGAAGCTCCTTGTCAGGATCTGTAAAGTCCTCCTATAAGTGATGATACACCATTAAAAAACAAATCATACCTCAGGTACCATTTTACTTTTCCCAAACACTACAGGAAGAATAACTGCTTAGCTCATCACCCCATTACCTCGTGAATTGCCAATTCATGACTCACTTATTTTGAAAGTAAAGAAACCAATTTGACAAGTCAAGAGTCTTGAACAAAGCTGAGAGTCAAGAAGCCACTTGTACAGGAAGATTAGAATGCAGACAAGGCTACTCCTCAGTTGTTAATGTATTCATCTCTCCCTGCTGCACCTGTAGTGACAACTAACATGGCTTTCTGAAACAATCCCAAACCCTGGGAATAAAATAAATCTAATAAGCCCACTAAATTCACTGTGAAATATATTAATATGGTTCTTTCAATTCCAATAGACTGTATTTAAAAAAAGTAGTCTTTTACTTTGTTTATCAAAATGCCCACAAGACTTAATGCCAACAAATCTTACTGCTCATCTCATCTAAAAATAGTAATTAGATTATTATAATAATTTTAATTCCAGTGACTTTAGTAATGCCCACCAATTTTATAAACTACAAAATTCATACCAGCTGGAAACTTCAGTGAAGAAAGGGGAGGAAATGCCTTTCATGCAGGAGCAATCACTTATGTGCATATACTCTAGCAAAAAACTTACCAGATACTAGAAGGACACTGAGTCCCTTAGGGATCTTTTCAAACCAAAAAGACTATGTTGAATTTGGTTTGTTTGGAACTACAAGTAGCCTCCAGAAGAGTTTTTCAACTTATGCAGATATTTTCCCCAGTTCCTGGGACTTCCCATTTTAACTTGCATTTTCTGTCTCCTATCCCTTAATTCCTTTGTAAATTTAACCTGTTTCTCAAAAAGGCCTTTGTCAATCCCTGACACTGTCAGCCCCTACTTACTCCTCAGTTCTTTGGTTTTGGTAAAGTCTGCATTGAAGTCCTAGCTCTTTAAGCTGCAATGTATTTCATGCTTACAGTGAGGGCCTTTGCTGCACTGATGAGATCCGGCCTCTGGTATCTTGTGTCTGATACTGGATAAATTCAGATTGATTGTGGCCCTCAAACTTGAGAAGATAGAAGTCTAAATGAAATTTAAAGTCCAATGAATCATCATAGATGAAAGGATAAAATTCAGCCTTCTTTAAGCCTAACACAGCAAAGTAGCAAAACCCTATGTAACCAAGTCCAACTTCTGAAAGTTATAATTCCATGTAAATGTTTAAAAGCACAATTCTACATAAAGCGTTTTAGCAATCACCAATAAAAGTCCATTTGACTGGATTTAATAAAATTGTGAAAAATTAAACCTCAGTCTGTGGTTTATTTTAAATAGAAACTTAGAAGATAAATACAGCAATATCTGACTTTATTAAGTACACCAAAGCAAATTAAAAAAAATGACATGATGTAAGAATAAACACATACTGCTTCCAGATCCGGGAAGTGTTCCAGAAACTGTGCCACATATGTCACAATTGACTGTTCATCGGGTGATTCCACCATGATATCTATGGAGACAGACACAAGGTGGTTGAGCACATACAGCTCTAAAATGTTCTTGCAGAGGAACAGATCATCAGAGATTTATCCTGCCTTCATGATGAAAGAAATAGCAGCTACAAACACTTTTTTGACAGATAAAAGAAGTACTTTTCACTGTTCATGGTACTTGAAAGAGTTCGCAATATCTTATCAATTTTTTTCTACTTCCAAACACATACCAAACCCTGATCAGGGTCTCTTTTCATCCACCTTCATACTGTCATTTATGTTGTTGTCATTAGACAGTGATCTTGTTGAGTGACAGCACAGAGGTTTATTTTTAGCAGGAACGCCCAGTCACCTTATAGGTGACCCATGAAAGCACGTGTAACCAATCTGTACTTCCAGTCATAAAAGCAAGGCCTAATACCTGTCTAGTCCACTTCAGTAAAAAGCACTGCAAGAAACTCCATTTATATACATATACTTATATGCACACACATATACTTATGTTTACATATATATATGTGTATATATGCATTGTAAAGGAAAAACCTGGAAATGAAAACGCATCTGAATAGGTATCTACCCATTTTCCTGGTATGGCAGACTGATACATTTCATCCTGGAGTGATGTTTAGTGTCTGCAGACTGTAGGTCTTACACAATGGTGCTAATGTATTGAGACACCTCTCAGCACAACAGGGTGGTGATTAGTGCCCATTAGTAATGCAGATGTCACATAGCATCTAAACATCAACCAAGACCAGCATACGCAACTAAAACTGTAGTAAGATCTCTGCCCCCAAGTAGTTTACAAACATGACTGGAATCATACAACCACAAGCCAGTGACCAATTAATTTTTACTTTTCTAATTGATCAGCCAAACATGCTGATCATGTCAACAGCCTAATCACTGGGAGGTTTTTGGTAGGTATCACAGCGCAATATTCATGAATTCATTATAGTTTGAATGTTACCCAACAAGGCTGATGTAGGTGTTTTACCTTCTGGTTCTAGGAGCCGAGGAACACCCAGCTTGTTTTGTGCTATGCTGAAAGCATCCTCCAGGTTTTCTCGAGCTGATTTCTCCAGTGCTTGCTTCATGTCCACCAAAGTGCAGTCTATTGCTTTTATGACAGCTAAGAAAGCAAGACCACTCCTCCAACTGCTTGTAAAGTCCTGAACTGCAACACCGTACCTAAATAGAATTACACACAGTTCACATGGATGGTTGTGTTACAAAATTCAAAGAAAAGGCATCATAATTTTCAAAGCCTCCTGAAGGTTAGAAGTAAGGTTGCTGAAGTTGCACTAGTCACATCTGAGATCTTTTGGGATTTTGAAACACACAAAATACATCCATAAGACACATGGATTCACAAACTGGATCAACTTGGCCAACAGCTGACATCAACCTGCCTGTAGGAAGCAGTTAGTAAAAACAAAGCTCTCAAGAACTCAGCAACCACATTTAACATTCACAAAACCAAATGTCTATGTGATTCTTGTTTCTGTTGCTCTCCAGCATTTTAATGCCATAGCTTGGGAAGACTGCCAACACTTAAATACTTAAAAACGTAAGCATGAATGATTCACATTCTTGTGTACTTGGCCCTCTACAGCAGCAAACTCTGCTTTGCCAAATGCAAATGGTGTCAGTATATGTAGAAACAAGAGTGTGCTAGATGCTCAAAGTTTTGGAGGAAAAAACAACTGTCAAACTTGCAATGAAGTATAGCCCCAGAACAGAAACTTCTGCACAGATTACTGCTTAAGATGATTATAATGATGCTATTATGCTTTTAATAGTGAAATTGCAAGAACAATTTTCTCCTATGTTTTCAATTTATACTCTTTGTCTCAACTGGAAAGCCTACAGCCTTTACTTATCTCGTCCTCACTCTCCTTGTACCACCTCCTTGTTAACAACAGCATCAGCATTATTTTGGGACTAAACCTGTGGTTCCTTTATGGTCTGCACTGGCAGCAGTGAACTATGGATCTTGATGGGGCAGGTTTATTTGCACAATAAGCATCCTTAGCTTCACTGAAGATAGACAAGGGATGATGTGATCTGTAGGACCAAGTATTTAAGATGTAGATTTGTATTTGCAATACTAGACACAGAGCATTTGTGTTCATAGACAGATTCAGACGTAAAAATCCATCAACAGACAAAAATGCCAAATATTCAGCTATCCAACTTACAAGTAAGTTTGACCCATGCCCTCTTTAATACTCTCTGGCAGTCATTGCCTCAGATAACAATACATATAAAATACATTCTAGCCATTTAAACACGCACTAGACATCTTACATTAGGTTTTTAACCTAATGCTGCCAGACTAAAGCATTACTATACAAAATGCTTTGGCGAAAGAACTACCTTTTTATTATAGAAGGGAGTGTTGACCGATAGAAATGGATCCAAACATTGCATGTTCATGAGAAGTGACTTAAGATTCACCCCCTTCCCCTCTCTAATTGTGAGGAAAGAGCGACTTTAATAAGGGCTCTGTCCCCCAAGGCACTCTGCAGCACACAAGAAGCTGCCTCAGGACTGCCGCTTAATTTAAAAGGCTATTGCTGAAGTCTTCCAATATACTTGATTTTTCAGTTCACCCCTTGTGAACTACCCTTTAATTAGTGAAAGATATCAAACAGACTGCACGAAAGCCAGGGAGCAGGAGGAGGAGGGAACGATCCTGCTTTAAACAGCACCAAGCAGATTAATGCAAGTTAACATTTAACACTCAAATCATTAAACCAGCAGCAGACACAGCTTCAAGGTCAGATGGCTGTAATGTAGACACATGGTAATAGCAATAATACCCGTCTGCAGAGACTCTGCACCTCCAAACTTAGAAAGCAGAAGAAGCCACCGTGCACCATAACACACATGGGACAAAGAGAAAGAGAAGGAAGAGAAAGAAAAGAGAAGGAAGATTCAGCTTTAAGAGGGCACATGGCAAAACACAGTTTTGTACAAGGGTTTGTTAGCTTACTTTCTGGTTTTCCTCTGTACCCAGATTAAAAGGGCTCTGATGGCTTTCCGCTGATCCTTCACTGTAATGGACATGTTTCTCTCCACGCTAGGAGTGCTGGGGTGAGATGTGTCTGACTCTGGACCACTGGGCCCGGAGGACAGGCTGGAGGAGGAGGAGTTCCTGTTGAGGTTGCCTGTCAGCTCCTTAATCTGCAATAAAAGTCAAAACACAGAGTGTTCTTGTTTAACACTGGCTGCGTAGAGAACTTGGTGCTTGTTCTCCTTTAAAGATAACAGTGGCATAACTGAATTTTAAAAGGTAGTTATAGACCTGCCCATTATAATTCTCAATTTGTATTGCACAGGCATGACAGCCAGCAGCAGCCCAGCTGCCAACCCCAGGAAACAGAAAGGGCAAGGTATCAGTGCAGGCTGAACTGAGCAAACTTGTATTAAACAAAAGGCACAGAAACATGTCCTTGACAAAAATGTTTAACTGAAATTGTTCTCTTCACAGGTCTTCCTTGAGTGAAATATTTTTAGTCAGGAAATGGTGATCTGCAGCAGCACTCCTATCCTTGGTCAGCATTGACACTTGATTCCAAATTATCAACTCTGCTGCTCTTAGGTCCCTCGTGCCCTCTGCTGCTGAGGCAGCAGATTCTGGTCACAGCATCCCTGCGTGTGACTCCGCCTGGCCAAACTGGTGCTGTGCAGCACTGTTCAGCCTGAGGCGCCCAGCCAGGGGGAGGAATCCCCAGTGCAACTTTGAGATGAATTTTTAAACCTACCACCATTTTTAAAATGAAAGATAATGAAAAGCCTCACTGTCTCACAAGAGTTGCAGAAACCTTCCACCATCTCTCTCTGTTCATTACAATTTGGTATTGTCTAGGAGGTAATTTTCAAAATACATGAAGATTATAGAAGTTTTAATCTAAGCCTGAGGCTAAATCAATTTTCAAGCTCAAATCAGTTTTATCAATGCCAGGCCCTTCAAGACCTTTCATTTGGTCTTCTACATCAGTTGCAAATTTTTGCCATGCTGAGTAAGCCTCTGGAGATCACTGACTCTATATGAAATTTCCCACCACATTGCACTAAATCCAGAAAAGGTTATTGAAAATAAACTGTGACCTGGAACCAAACCCAAGACACTGGTTCAGATCCAGGGAATCTGGAACAGAAACCTGACAAGGCACAGGCGAGAGGGGAAAGTAGTAATCTGAAGCTCTAAATCTGGTCCAAGTCAAACGAAGGCTTAAATTGTTTCCTATTTACACCAAAATAGTTCAAATGAAGTAAAATGAAACAGCTGCAGGTATAAAATTAGGAGGAAAAAGCTCCGGTTTGACATGTTTAATTACGTTCTTTAGGATGAAAAATAAATTTGAAAAGCAGTGTTCAGCTGGAATAGATTGATACCAGGAAGACTGTTCACTTATGATTAAAATATTCAAGTTGTATTACCTGAAAAAACAAGATTATATTCCATATTAGTCCAAGAACCAGAGAGGAATTTCCATCTGCTATTTCTGCTGCATCGATGCTAACAAGCTTTACCTGTACAAGAGATCAGAAATTCAGAGCCAAATTCAAAGAAGCAAGGTAAACACAAAAAATGCAGACTTTTGGGCATGTCCACAACACTTCTGCCACTGACTGACCAGCCAAAAGGCAATTCTGAAATCTTACGTTACTGGTAATTTGCCCTGATCACAAACACCCTGCGCATGGATCTCCTATCTCAAGCCCCCAGCATAGGCTGCAGAACAGAAATGAGCCCAATTCTGCTTCCCAACGACCACAAAGGCATTTCCTCCATATAAAAATTGAACAAGATGGTGCCTCCTCTAGGGGATCTTGTTCTTAAAAAGTAGAATCACTTCTCATATAAAAATAAAATCCTAGCAAGATCTGCTTACTTCTGTTTTGCTAGCTATGCATCTCCCTTCTCCTTGCTTATCTCACCTCACATAGCTTGTCAGAGTTCTGATTAAATCAGATAGCAAAGGATAGGATTGCCTAATCCAAGCAAACTCCAGACTTTCCCACACTGTGGTTTCTTCCACCTGATAACACCACGATGTTATTCTCTACAACACACAGACTTGCTTTTGGCAAAGGTCATGGAAGAGGGAGGAAGCAAGGAAGCTGTCTGTACTACACATGGCACCCAGACAGAGTTAAAACCCAGCATATAGCTCATTTATCACCAAGAAATCCTGTGCATGATGAATCACTTAGCAGCACTTTATCCTGCTGCCCTGCTTCTGCAGAAGCGTTTGCTGATGAGTTCCACCCACTGCGGTTTAATATCTAACCCTGAAGCTCTTGGCAACCAAGGCATTTTGCCAACACTTTCATTATCACCCTTCACTAACCAGTTTGGTTAAACTGAAGAAAGGAAAGCAAAGTAACTTTTATCTAGTGGTTTGCACAACAGTTTTCAATCTTAGCAAGAAGACACCTCTAGCTGTCATATTTCAAGGCTCAGATTTCTTGCTAGCTTCAAGGTACTTGGCATGGGAAAACCTTTAAGGCCTAGTATGTCTGAATAGCAATTTCTTCAAAATGGTGAGTGGCATTTATCATTAGACTGCTCTCAGTGTCAGCTCTGTCCTTTTATTGCTGCTTATGTTTGTAACCCAGCTCAGCAGAGATACCTGGCTACAAGATACTGGATGCTTACCCTTAAGGAAACAAGAAATCCATAGAAAAGTAGGTGCTTTAGCACCACTAATTAAAAGGCTGTCTGTGCCTAAGGCTCCACCTGGAGCAAGGCCTGGCCTTGCTCATTTTGGTTCTAGGTTGTCCTGTAGTGAGTTCCGGACAACTAGACATGCTCCAGCTGCAGCTCTGCAATGTGTTGATATCAACCAAGAGAAAAATATGCCATCTGCCAGTGGGACTGAGCTGGATTTGGGTAGAAAATATCAACTGGGAAACTTAAGAAATATGTGAACATGTGAAATGTTTCTTAGCAGATCTATAGTGGGACACATAGATATACACATTGAGGGCCAGATCAGCCCCAACTGATGGAGTTTCAAAAAGGAGACTGAAACACCTGGAAATTACTGGACAACTTCTTAACCTTTCACATCATCTCCTGGGGAAAAAGGCAAAGGAGGTTAAATCTCCCATATCCATGAGGCTGTAAGAGATTCACCAAGAACTTCACATCATGCTCATTCCTGCAGAGGGTTCTCAGAGAGTCCTGCATGACTAGCATGGCCCCACAGTCTCCAGAGCAAGAGCTAAGCTCATTGTAGGGAAGTAGCAAAGTGACATCAGTTGCTGTTATGGCTGTCGGGCAGGGTTTTGCCCATAAGCACACACTGGATCTTTCGTCACCCATAAAGTTTAAACCCTACTGCAGTTTTATAGGACATAGTCTAATAATTGTTTTCTCTTTCTGAAAGATCTAGGTATACCATACGTATGAGTTGTTACATGCCTGGGATTTCTCTTGACCCCATTGCTCCTCACATTTTTCAAGACCAGTAATTTTCCAAAACACAAGCCATATCCATAGGGCTTTGGAAGAAAGCCCTAATGGGAGAAATAATAAATAAATAAACAAACAAAAAGGAATTAATAATTTCAATCTATGGGCTCTCATCTTGCTTGGCCGCTTACAATAGAAAGTGATGTTGCAGTAATACCACACTGACTACGAGGGAAGTTATATCCTTATAAGGTTTTGATTCCTGGAATTATACTTTTATGTCATCTTCTCAGATTTATTTTCCTCCTGCCTTTGACTCATGATCAGCTGCTGCAGGAGTTTGCCAGACAAATACATGATTTGTAATACTGTATTACTGACAAAAGATAGACATCTACCTTCAGCGGAACTGAAGCAATGCCACCAAGACCCAGTTCGTAAGAATTACTTGCATTTCTTTTTACTTTCTTTTAATGTCAGATTCCTGATTCTTTAATCCTGTTGAACATTTACACTATAAAATGAAGAAATAATCCTTGTTTTAGACTCTGTAGGTGTTCTCACTGTGCATTTTCATGTGCTCTTCAGCCTTGCTGCTAAGGTAAGTCATAGTGCCTTTAAGTGGTACATTCCTCTACATACATGCAGCACATCAGACTAATTACAACTCCAATATAATTTGCAACATACATGGAGAGAAAACATTAGGACCTTTGGAGACACTCACATTACTGTCTTCCAAGAACTTCAGTGCTTTGGCTATGTTGTTCAAACGAAAAATGCGATGGCTTGAAGATTTGTATTCATGCATCTAGAAAAAATAAAAGCCACACTGTTTATAAAAACAGTAGAATTATTGACTATGTCATATGAATCTCAGAAACTATCAACACAGAGGCAAAATAAAGCTAAGGTAACCTACCTACATAAAATTATTGTAATCATTGCTGATAAGTGCTTCAACTACATGATCTGCCCTTCCTGTAGCAAAACAGGGTTAGTAAGCAGCTTTCCTGTTTTCCAGATCTTATCGCACCCTTCAACCTGCCATGTTGATTATTTATGTACTCATGCTCAAACCATGTTCAGTCACAGGATCAAATTTACCTGAAAATCCATAATAATGGATTTACCTTTTTTCTTGAATTGAACTGAATTGTATGATTCTAATTAGGAAGTAAAAAGAAAGCAAGCAGCTTTCATTGCAGGCACAGGCAGGTGAGAGGCAGATATCTTCACTTTGGCAGAAGTGAAACAGATTTGTTGCATGCCTGTCTCCCTGCAGTTCCACTTTGGCACACAGTTTCCATCACACGTGTGCAGGAACACCTAGCTGCCAGTGCAACAAGTCCAGCCAGCTGACCTTACCTCCCCCCTTGCCCTCCTCCCTGGCCTGCTGGGCACAGCCTCAGGTTTACCGTGAGGTGTCACCCTCTTCAATTCCTTTCCAGCCTGGCTTTCAATGCAATCTCTCTGAATGCACACAGACAGTGATGCTCCTGTTACAGCTCCCCAAAACTGCAAGAGTATTACAAAACAAGCAGTTGTGAATGTGTGATTGCAGAGGCCATTTGTGCTGCAGTATGCAGATGGCTCAGTCACTGTAGAGCATCATTGGCTGAGTGCATCTGCAGTGGTGAGACAGCTGCAGGACAGGTTTTCTCTTATCCAAGTGCAATATCCACACAGAAGAAAGTACTTGCTGACAAGGCTGACGGAGAAAGAAGACATTAAGTCAACTCTAGCTGGTCATTTGTATTTGTACTGGGTGTTTCCATTTCTGGCATGTACAGCTTTCTACAGCTCTTACAAAGAAAGAAGGAGGGAAAAAGATTCTGGTAAGTGAAGCTTTGCTCTTCTGATTTATACCCTATCAGTAAGACTAATGAAGTCTTAGCCAAGATACCAGAACTAAACACACAACTTCATCGAGCATCAGTAGACCTACTATGCATGTATCAGACAACATAGAAACAGAATTCATTTAAAAAAAATACAGCAAATATATACTTTCTTGGTAACATGACTTGGGTGATCTTCAAATGGAATATGTGAGCATTAACGTATACATACCAGCTTTTGTCCTGAGAGGACTTCCAGTAGTGCCATCAAGATTTTGCCATCTTGTATATCAACAAACAAGTCTTTCACCTTCAGAGGAGGCTTGCACTGTGAAGAAAATTAAAAACCAGGTACCTTTATAAGCACTACTGCTTGATAAGTCACATGATTTCAGAAAGTACGAAGAAGAATTTTACAAGACGTAAGGACTTAAGTAGAAGTAAATACCATAAGTAAATCTTGGCCTACAGGAAGAAAGGGCTGACTACAGAGTCACAGAATGTTTACGATTGGAAAGTACCATAAGATCATCTACTTCCAAACCCTAGGCCATGGGCAGGGACACCTCAAGCTACACCATGTTGCCCAAGGCTCTATCCAACCTGGCCTTGAACACTGCCAGGGATGGCGCATTCACCGTGTCTTTGCGTAACCTGTTCCAGTGTCTCACTACCCTTCCAGTAAAGAACTTCTTCCTTATACCTAATCTAAACTTCCCCTGTTTAAATTTAAACCCATTGCCCAGTGTCCTATCACTACAGTCCCTAATGAAGAGTCCCCTTCTGGTATCCTTGTAGGCCCCCTTTAGAAGGCTGCTATGAGGTTTCCAGGCTGAACAGCCCCACCTTTCTGTCTTCATACGGGAGGTGCTCTGTTCTTCATATTAGTGGCAATTCTGGCCTAGGAATGTCAGAGCTAAAACTGAGGTACAGTATTCATGTAATTGAGATCAGACAAGGACTTATTCCAGATTTCCCACAACAGAGTCTCACCCTAAATAGTCTGCCTAGGAAGTGACCACCCAAGGGTTGGGTGCTGATCCCTCAAATTATGACAAGTCCAGCAGAAGCAAATCCTACTTTATGTTGAAATAAGCCTGCAATCCAGCAGGACACAATGTCTCCTCTGTAAGGTTTCTGGTGCTGTCATTCTGTTTCTTAGTATTTTCATTTCCATTGCCGCTCATTTCTTTTCCTACTTTAAATAGCAGATTCTTGTATTGTGTCTCTCTTCTCAGCAGACTCTTCCAAAGGGAACCATCTCCTCACTTCACCGAGGTGTCTGATGATGTGTGCGCTATAAGGCACACAGCCAAGTCAGCTCAGCCCTCAGGAGTAGTCTCAGCTGCAGCAATTATGCTCTTTTCAGGTGTCACTCACTTACGTGTCCCTAAACAGCACAATCTTTTCATCTCTGGTTGAGCAATGCACTACTGTTCGATTAAGCACTGCTTTTGGCAAACTGGGACCATACATTTTCGTTACTAGCCTTTAATCTAGCCAAGGGTACTAAACAATGCTCCATACTGAAAGTAAGCAAAGTATCCTTCATTTAAAAATCAAATAACCTATCTGAATGCCTCAAACCCAAACCTTTTTATCCTTTCAGTATTTAAGAGCAACCAGAACTCGGAAGATGCAGTCTACTCCTAATTATCCCATGACCAGCAGAGCCAGCTCCTCTCAAAGGAAGACCTAAATGGGATCATCTGCTCCAAAAGAGGACACAGCATACCATAAGTTTCCTGGAAAAGTACAAGAAGAAGACTTCACTGCTTTTTTTAAAATAAACAAGCCACTCTGCAAGAAGTGCTCCTTTGAGGATAAAGGCCACCTTCCTCAGCAGGTGTCCTCAGAGAATCACCTGTAATTAGAGAGAGCTTTAGCAAAGTTTTTGTTATTTACATGGCTATGTTTACTACGCCACTTTCAGGAAAAACATTTAATATAGGGGCAGACTTTTCCGCTTCTTCAGAGAAGCACTTTTCTTGGTTGAATCCAGAGAAAACTGCTCAGTTGCCCACTAAGATTCTAAGACTTAAGATGTTTGGCAAGGCAGAATTAACAGCACCCTATGGCCTTTTAATGATCTAATTCCTGCTGTAAATCAAAGACATTCTCCACAGTCCATATTTGACAAACTTTTCTGACAATTTCCAAAATTACTGTTAGTATAAAGCCCTAGATCCCGATTCACAAAGGCATCATGTAACACTGCCTTTGCTCTGAGAGACCTTTGGGAGCACCTGCTAGTCAAAACATTTCCTACTAACCTTATTCTGGCTTTCCAGTGAGGATCCCTTTATTTCTTCAGCAAGACTCAGAGCAGAATAGAGGACTTAAGCAACTATGTATGTGGTGGCTTTCTTCTAGAACTCCTTTACTTTACTATATCTGAAATGCAATCAGTTCCCAAGAACTACAGAAGCTAAACTGAGAGTCAGTTTGTAGGCCAAACTTGTTCCCAGTCTGTACTTCATGAAATTCAGACACAGATACTAAAAGCACTGTGAATTTCAAACTCCAGCCCAAGTTAGAACTCTTTCTAGATTAGGAAGCTGGTCTCATTCCTTGATCCTGCACTAAGTATTGCTTTTGTCTCAGGAATATTACGAATGTTTTCTTTTCTCTTTCCATCCTCAACAGCAGGAAAATTGTTCTCCAAGTAGCAAACTACTCAGGAGAGTTAGCACTACTACCAGTAAGAAAAGTAAATTAGGTTTAATAGCCATATAAGGGTGTGATTAAGAAACAATCACATCTTATTAAAAATATGATGTCCAAAAATTAGTTCTCTAGTGGAACTGGATACATAAAGATCCCATCATACAGCCCTCCCCCACTCATGACTGACAAGTAGTTAATGGTTCCCATCTGCAGCTCTGGGATGAAGCCAGGTTCTGAAGAACATAGGCCATGATGCATCCAATGTTCAAACTTCCAGTCCAGGGAAGAACACAGTCACCTCAGAGCAGTCTCAACCATATTTGACTTTATGTACATTCTGTGAGAAAGTTCTAGCCTCATGATAACATGAGGCTTAAATGCACCTAGGTGAACTAAATCCAGTCAAGCATTTATTGTGCCTGAAAAGCATTTTTTTTTTTACCTGAAATGCGCTTTCAGGTTCCCCTCATTCCCCTCCAAACACCCCCATATGCACAGAAGTCAACTTTGTCTGCAAATTTAAAGTACTTTAAAAGACATTGGCTGCAATACATGTATGCTTTGGTCCTTGTATCCCAATATCAAGGCTGTTTGTCAGTCTTACCTTTCCCAAATGTAGGTTTATCCATCTGGTAAAGGTCCTCTTCTGTACATTTTCCCGTTCCACTAGAAATACCAGAAACAAAAAAAACAGCACTTAATTTTCCAGAAGAGGGAAATCTGGTAGGAAATTTCAAAAACTGATGCACAAAGAAGTCAGAATTCATGAGAGCCCTGTGAAAAAAAAAAAATAAACAAATATAATCCAAATCAGGAAATATATGGTTGAGCTATGGTGTTTTATACAATTTCTTTGACCAGACAGGAGCTGTGTATTCTAAAGGATGTAGGAAGAAATCTCTCTTCAGTTTCACAATCTTCACTGCAGCTCTTGAGAGGTGAACATTTACATGTTGTGCACAGCTCCCCAGTGATGTTAGCTTCTGAGCAGGCAGCTTGACCCTTTGATGTCCATTTATAGGATTACTGCTTTGATGCCTCATGCAAATTGGGCTGGTGTGGATTCCAATGTACTTACTTGTATTCACAAGGAACAGGACCACATTAGCCACGCAACAACTATGTCTTCATTTTTATGAATGGAAAAACCTCATCAAATCTTATCTTCCCAGTCTCCTAACTAGTGCATATAAAATCAAAATTCCAAGTACCTCCATTTAAGAAACATTTTACTTATATTGCAGTAAGAGGAGGAGTGCTTGCTCCTTGCCAGAAGTGCTACAGGCTAGGTGCTGTACAAACAGCTCTTGAAGAGTTTTTAATCACATCTGCCATTTCCTGAATCCATTTACATAGGGAACTGCAGCAAAAGTGTAAGGGGAATCATATTACTGACCAACATTCATTTACCTTCTAATATAAAAAAGTAAACCATGTATCTAATATAAAAGAAGTAGACTGACAAAGTAGTATTTCATTGTGGAGACAATTATTCTCAAGTGGTTCTCAAATTTCACTTGAATTAAGGAAATTTGGCAATTTATGAACAAAAACCATTAAAGCTAGTTATATGCTGTATTTCAATTTACTCACAGAGCATATCAAATACATTTTAGAAACATTTTGTGTTTCTTCAGCCCTACAAAAAAAGCTAACCTATCTACTGGGAAATCACTTTCTGTAAAAGCCTGGTTTGTTTTTATTGGTCAGACTAATTATAGACTAAGTAATAGCTTCTGTAAATCAGATTTTAATATTGTTCCTTTTGATCATTTTAACTTAAGGGTCAGCAGTCTCTAATCATATGTATAGTTGTTTTCCTTATTTTGATGCCTTGGAAGAGAGCTTTCAGTATGAATAACAACTGTCACTGATGGATGTTCAGGCCTTTTAAGCCCTCTTACTCCTGTAAAACCTGATTTTATGTGAGATTGATTAAAAAAAGTCATTACCCTTTAAATGCTTTAGAAAACATGGAAAATGCCAAACTAATTATTGCTGTTGGCTTTTCTTTAAAGATACCTTAGAAAAATGTGCACAGATTTGAAACAGCTCTCTACAAATTAAACTGTAAATTATATTAGAGTTCCAGAATATCTATAAAAAACCCATAGCATTTACCATCTACAAGTCTCAAAGTACAAGAAACTAAGAGATGTGTCATATCTTTCCTGGGCTTCCCTTCCTTCAACACCTTGACCCCAGAATTGGCTTTCCTAGCACTCACACATCCACACTATGTGTCACCTAGGGTGTAACTTCCACAACTGATCTGTTAAAATTAACTTTTGAGGGTGGGTGGAGGTTAATGTTAAGCCAAATCTTTTCCCAGATACACTTCTTTTTGTTCAAATGCATGTGTTGGTGCAAAGGGGAAGACAGAACAGGCGCAGCAGTGGCAGGCAACAGGGCTACCTCTTAAGCATGTTTGAAGATGCTCAGGAATTCTCAGGTGGGCAGCACCATGTTTCAGGGAGGACAGGGGACCTTATCAAATCAGTTGGATATACAGAATTCCAGTGTTGATCAGAATCAAAGAGGAAACTCGGAAGGTACACAGAAGCAAATTTAATGTTTTCTGATTTCATCAGAGACTTGGTTTTTTTGTTTTCAGTCCAATTTTTCACCAGTCACTTTATCTTCATGGTAAATAAGGATGAAAAAGAGAGCTGTGTTTATTTACAGATCATCCATGAAACTGAGCACACACTGGCTCCTAATTTTGCTGCACAAATTCTACCATGGATGCAAATTAGAGATGCACATATGTCTCAAAGTATGGGTGAGCCAAACTGGTATCACTGCTTCAGAGAGCTCACACACCAAAAAAAAAAAAAAATAATCCCAAAAAGGCACATTCAGGAAAGCACTTGCAAATATACACAGGTTTCTGACACCAATCAGTGATCCTTCCTACAGCAAGCAGCCTCTTTCATGTAAGAACAATGACTCCAGAACAGATACAATTTGATTCTGTAACAGCCTAAAGCAATAGTAACTGGATGGGCAAAAGGAAAGAGGAAGAAATGTGTTTATAAAATTCCTAATGCAGACAAACCCCTAATGCAGGCCACATGCTCAACGGTAGAGTTAATGGGAAAAGTTCAGCACAGGTATTTACTGATATGCCTGTCCAGGGTTCAGCCTTTAACTGTTATTCTTCTCCAGCTTTGTAGACCTCCCAGTTTCAGTACATCCCCTCTTCTCCACAACCTTTTCATTCAAGACAATTGTAGAGACTATATAAACCATACACAGTTTCTATAAATTAAATGAAATCTTTTTTTCTCCTTCACACCTACTATTGTATAAAAATGAAGAAAATCATTCAAGTCTAAAGTTCCTATGCCTATGCATATAGTTTACTGAAACTGCACTGTGTTTATCAGGCAGCTAGAGAGCAATAGCACCATTATAAAATAATAATTACACACACTATATGGCTGGCCTGCACACAAATCCTATGCTGGAAAAGAAGGATGCCTCCTGTGAGGGTTGGATTCAAAGATGCAATGCTGGAAGGTAGTAAACAGTTAGGAATTGCCATTTCGGTTGAGCTCAACTCAGACCTTGACAAAGGAGAAAAATCACAAAGAGAAATTCTGACCACCACACAGAAGCTGGGTCTTCCACGCTCTTCCAATAAGCTTAACTGCAACATGCTTTTACAGTAGGGTCTTTGATGTTGCAAAGGAACAGCTTTACGTCAAAGAATTTGGCTCAGCCACAGTATCTACAGCCTAGTCAGTTTGCAAAGAAATATTTACAAAGATACATAGTCTGATTTGTCTGATCTTATGGCAAAGGCAACTAATTTGTTATAGAGTAAAATTCAGCTAGTTCAAAAACCACTTGGGTAAATTCAAGGTTAAGTAATTAATGGACAACAGAGTTCGGCTGCTTTCCTTGGTGGCACTAATTTCCTTCCCCACCAGCCTAGAAATTTCTCAGGCATTTACTGATAATACCATTTCCTCCTTCTTCAAATCTCCTGAAAGGTCACTACTGTTGCAATACCTAAAAGAAGCCAATCCCCTAACAGCATGTACATTCAACAGCAAATTAGAGATAGCAAATATTGATTTACTTTTAAATACTATTTATTCTGTTGTTGCAGAACCAGTTATGAATACTCTTCTGAGACACATCACCACGGGCTGGGCACATCCAGTAACTATTAAATGTGGAAGCTGATGTGAGTGGAATGCTTGTCAGCGTGTAATTACGTAGCTTCAGAAAACTGCTTGATTTCCATGTATGCATATTACAGAAGTTCACTTAAATTCATTTCCAAAGCTGTTAGTATTTCATCCAGGATATCATCATCAGATGACACTAAAACCTTCACAACAGGCCAAGCTGGCTTTTAGACCCACTTACCTTGAAGACACCTTACTAACTACTAGTTTTATAACACACACAAAAAGCCAGTTTCCTTGCTTCTACCACAAGTTATAACCTCTATAGATGCAAGATATACCTGTTATTAACATTGAGCAAGTGTTCAAGACAGGAATGGTGGTGTTAGCCACCTAACTGTGAAACAGGATGTTTTGACTATCCTCAGCTTCAGAGGCAGTAACTTGCCAGGAGAATCATCACATATTCACTTCATCAGTAATCAGTGGCTACCATAGGACCAGCTTATAATGTATATGGCTCCAGAGGTACTCAAGCATCTGCCGAAGTCTTAGATCAGAAGAAAAGGGCACTTCTTATTACAAAAAAAAATAATTGGGAAACTGTACGATATTTAAATACTAGAACCCAACTCCAAAATGAAATGTGGTTCAGACATTTGCCTTAGGGAATGCAAATCCCTCTCCTTTCACCCTCCTCACCCCAAAAATTGGTTCACGCAGCCAAGCAATGAATCAATCTCTAAAGAATACACATTGAACGGTTTACTTTTGAACAACCCAAACTCAGGCCACTAAAAACAAGAACTGGATTTTAAACTGGGTTTCATGCTGTTCACTGTGACTCAGCCCAAGTATTTCTGATTACTACTCATCATACTATGTAGTCTGAATAGTGTTTTCTCTGCAAACTTTATGTTCATGAAGGAAGCTGGAGTGACGTCTTTGAAAATAGATTTTATCTGAAATTGCTCATTTGCTGCCTGCAATGTTCCAAGCTCGTGTGACGGTGTCTCAAACATTGAAGAGTATGTTTCCAGATATGTTGTTTTTACAGATCATGACAAGGCTCTCCCAGCAATACCATTAGATAAAGAGAAATTATTTTATTTTATTTTTTTTTAATTAATGCATTTTTACATAGACTCAGACCTATGGCATTTAGCAGCCAGGCTGAATTTTGGTGTCAAAAAAGAGAAAAGAGGCTGGTGTCTACTACGATCTGCCTCACTGAGCTTCTGTGTACAGTACAGCTGAAACACATGAATCCTAGCACCTTCTACCTTTTTTTGTGTATATAGATGCAAGTAATTGTATATGCAACAGGCCATGCCATTACTTACAACCATTAGGCATTAGGTACAGGATGGTGATAAAAGGCACAGGATACCGACAACTGTAAGGAAGCACAGATCCTTTTCTACGAGACCTTTCACTGTTCAAACACAACACATGGGACAAAGTTCAGATGCAAAGACAAAAGACAGGGCACATGTAAGAACATGTCTGACATGGAAATGGTGATTAGAGATGAGCAAAAAAAATAGGGGTGGTAAGAAAGGGAGACTGGGGGATGGTGTAGCAACTGACAGCAAAATAAATGGAGAGTTTAAGATGAAATGTGCAAAGTGGGGCAGTCTTCATCTCAACGCAGATTTACATTAAATAAATTGAACTATGAACCCTCAGAAACTTAATCTCTATTACGTAGTTTCACAAGAGGCTGAAAAGATAGCTCACAACATAAAGTAGCGTGTAGGAAAAGACTTCCTCTCAAGTCTATATGGTGCAGTCCAGCTACACTGCTCAGTCAGTACTCAGTACTTACAAGAAAATTTCCATATTTGTAGGAGTGTGAATTTTAAAGGCATAATCAAAGTATAGGGAATAATTTTTTCCAGATTGCCCACAAAATTCATTTTATAAGCTTCTGAATTCCTGGGAATTGTGTATTTTCCTTGTGCTTAAGAAACCCTCAAACAGCTTAGAAGATTAATATAAATTTTCTTTTTCATCTATACAGGGATTGAAGGCTTTGTTGAGTAGCATATGCCAATTTGATGTAATTTGGAGCACATGAAATATTAAATCTTAAAAACTCTGGTTTTCTAAAGGAAACATTAACTACACTATATAACATGAGACTGCTCTCAAGTTACCTCCCATGAAATGGGGCCTCTAAGCCTTCCAGATGAAGTTGTTAAGTTAATTGTTTGTTGAAACTGACCCATTTATTAGGGTCCTTATTAAATTTCTATGGCAGGTGTTGAAAGCTTGAGGCTTTTTCATTCCATCAAAGTTGCAGAGGCTGTCTTACTGGCTCAAAGTACTTTAAAACTCAGGTTGGTGCTGCAGAACACAAACACTGCAGGATCACGAGCATTACATTTTCATTAGCTGCAGCTAAACAGGTTTCTTTTGGAGTTCAGGGTCTGGTTATAGCAAAATGCTTACTGCTGCAATCGGTATATTAGGATTACATACACCAAACAAATATTGCAGGATGAACATGAGGTTTCTGAAAAACTCTGTGCTTTAATCCTCAGAATGTCTGAGACAGATGTTCCTCTTACCAACATATCAGAAAGATGAATCTACTTGTAAATTCTACAGAGCTCTGGAAGAGAAATCCTACATAAAATATTACTATTAGAGATGATCAAAATAGCTTCCAATGAGAGGGATTTATTTTTCCCCTTGAAAACTAATTTGGTAGTGGCAGATGGTAGATTCACCCCCCCATACCCTTCAGTCACAAAGCAAACATATTTGTTCTCATTACTTTTTATACAGATGGAAAATGTTATTGAACAGATTAACAATATGTCTCATTTACATACGAGGAATGTTCTTATGAATCTAAATTTTATATATTTATAAATTTTACAGTGTTAAAAAAAGGAAATACAATTTTGTTCTGAATACTTTGAATGAAACAAACATCGGTGTCTACTGGAAAGGTTACTGGATTCAACAAAGCAGTAATTCGAGTAAATTAAATGGATTTGGAATTCATCTAACAAGTGATTTCGCTATTGACCCAGAAAGAGGTTTTCAGACTGTGCATACTACATCTTGTGGTATATTCCACGCTGTACAAGGAGCATAATACCTCCTTCCATACATGAAAATAAACAGGATTTCCTATTACCATCAACAGCCATAAGAAGCAATGCACATTTACAATGTCTTAGTTTTGAGCTGCTCCTAGCCCAGGGTTCACTGTGTTCCAGTGCTGTCTGCTGTCCCTACATGGTTCACCACCTGGGTCTGCTGAGGGTACTTAGGCCCCTAGTTCTGCAGTGGGTAAAACATCCAACCCTGTCCATTGCTGGACTCTGCTTCACATGCTTAAGTTTAATTTCAACTTCTCCTTGAATTTCAACTTCGCCTTGCACGTTTTATATCAACTTGACTTTATTCTTTTCACTTGTTTAAAAATAAAAGCAGGAGTGCTCTTCTAAACCTAACAAATTTATAGCCACTGCATTTTGCCAGGTACCAGTTGGCCTCATCTTCCTGTTAGTTAAAGGAATGGCTCTTGAACGGAGTTCACATCAGCATGGTTAAACTAGCATTAGCACAGCCCTTTCCCTCCTAAATGGAGAATGCATCATACCTATACTAATATCTGCACCAGTATCTATGCATCACTCCTAACTGATGGTCCTACCTCAAGCAAGTATAGGCAGGTGACAAAGTCAAGTCTGTTTCATCTCCGCTGCTCAGCATTTACCCATATTTGTTGTGGCAAACCTAGAAGGCCTAGACTGTGAAACATTCCTTATTGTTTATGGCTTTTTCCTGCCAAAGAGAAAAAAAAAAGACCTTTTAGCTGGTTAATTTTGCTAAGACAGCAAAAGCTGAAAATCAGTAGGATATTCTGCTTTACATCAGTTCTGACAACAGTGCTAAAGCCTGAATAATCTGAGATGAGCAAAGAAGCCCAACAAAACCCACACTATGTGTCAGGATTATTTTTTGACATGCAGAGTCAAATGAGAACTAGCATGTGCACAGAGTCCCACTGCTTGCTATATTCGGCAGTTAATGTCAATAGGTTGGTGGTTAACTGCACTTTTATGCATGTGAAACCATTGCAACTGAATCTGTGAGTACAAGGAAAAAAACACAGGTGCAGGAGAGCAGCAACATATCCACTTCCAGCAGAAGTCATGGGCAGTTTCATGAGCATCTTTAAAGGAATCAGATTTTAACATAAAATTTGAACTCTCACAATTAGTAGCCAGGACCTTCAAAGAACTACAGGGTGGTATAGAAGAGCTGAGGAGACAACTGCCAGAGACATATAATTTTCTTTACCTGTGGGAAACTTGTACTTATAAAACAGTAGTTTTGTATTCTACAATCAAGCAAGGAAAGGCAACCACAAATGTCAACAAAGAATTACCTCGCAGAAGCCATGAAATCACAAAGAATTACCTGTTGGGGTGTCTGTGGCTTCTGCATTTCTCTTTTCTACTTCCCCTATTATCCCCAAACAACTTGGGGACACTACCCAGTCAGTACATTATCCAAACCAAGAAATGCTTCTGAATAGTACAAGCCAGCACTAGAAGATGTTAAGAAGTAAAACTTAATTATACATGTGCAGTACTTCAAAAACAGAATTGAACCCCAAAAAAAGAGTAACCCACTGCATGGACCAACAAAACCTTCTAGTTTGTTCAAGAAAGGGAGGCACCTCAAATGGGTCTCCCTAGTGAAAAATTAGTGTTCTGCCTCTCTCCCACTTATTCATCCCTTTGGTGTCTCTTATAAAAGCCACTAAGCAGCACAGAAGAAATGGAGAGAGAAGCATGATAGTCAGATGAATATTAGAAATATGCAGAAATATATGCAACTCTAAGAGCAAAAGACTGAAGAGATTTTTTTGAGATTAATATTAACTAGCACAAATCCTGTGGCTTTGGAGGAATAAGCTTTGTCTATTGTAGGCCAGACACATGATCTGAGGTAGAGGGTATGAGACTGTTCTTGGGGGGATGAAGAGGAAAATAAAATCAAAACCACAACCTAAGAGCCTGGAGCTACACTGTAAGGTGTTGTGCCACAGAGCAAGGCAACTGCCATTTAAAAACAGGTGAAGGCAGAGTGTAAGCTGCCTAAATTAGATTAAAATGGCTAAAAAGTGGAAACTACAGTAGGAGTCCTTTTTAAGATGCAAGAACCTAGCAGCGACCAGTAGATACCCCTGAGGAGTTGCCATTTGTCTTAAATGACCTTCTAGTAGGTATACTTCAAGAGAGCCATGTCTACGTTTCTAAGAAAAGGGTAGCTGCCACAGAAGATAGTACAGGCAGATTAAGGATGACAAGCTTCTGAGTGCTCAGCTAAGTCAAGTAGCCTCCCCCACGAGACTCTGACCCAAACTCTGCTCCCCAGTAACCCTAACACAGTCTTTGTGGGCAGCACAGCAGAAAGCCTGGTCCGCTCTGCATATTGGTAAGCACTGCTTTAGGTAGAACGGGCAACACTTGGACCAGGCTTGGATTTAGGCCTGCTGTGAGACTCAGGATCCCAGTTCTTTCTAAGAAGCTCCCAGAATATGGCAATGCAGCCCTCAAAGTGACTGACCAAAGGTCTTGATGCACCTCCACCTTTTTATCTGTATGCCTGAAGGCATATTTCAGCTAATCTGCCAGGATGAAAACCCAAGGAAACATGTAGACAGGTTCTCTTGTTCAGAGACACTTCAGAACATTTTATGGCATTAAACCAGTGCCATGAAAAGACCAGAGTACAATAAGCTGTAGACACTGTATGCATTTTCAACACTGACACTCATGCCTCTTCACTCTGTCCTTAAATAGCTCACCTGTGATCTCCAGCACAACAGCCACCTTTCTGCTTCTCTGTTTTTTGCAACTCTCTTCCAAAATTCAAACAAGAACATGACAGAAACCATGAAAACTCATTCTTTCTCCTTCATGGTCCACACTGAATATCCACCCAGAAGAAAAAGCAAACATGAAAGAATTTGGACTAAAGTGCAAAGCAAGCATTTATGTTATTTATGGACATTTCCAAACACAAAATTTAGCAGAGGCATTCTTTAAGTACATTACTCATAACATGACAAACTTCTTTCAATCAAAACCCCACTACTACATAGCATATATAGTCTGTGCTTGCACAGTACCTTCAAACCCATGAGCTCTCTGATCCTCATTATCAGACTTTCATCCTTGGGAACAAGACATAGCACTGTCTCCTGTTACAAAGGAAAAAACAGGAGTACCAAGAACTTCAATAACTAATTATCATGCAAGCAACAAGCCGTTCCTTTAATATACTCAATGGTGTTCATATGGCATTGCATCTTTCCAAAAGACAAGGGATGGGTTGTTTTTTTTTTAAGGAAAAAAAAAACCCTTATGGAAAGAACAGGTATTTTGTTGCTTTGAACTGTGCTCAACGTGCGTAACGATCCCTCCTGAGACGGATTTAAGTGATACACTTCAAACTGGGATGCAAGCCATCTTATTTGCAATGTTAGCTTGTATTCAGAAGAACAGTAATCATTCCAGAGAAAGGCGGACCTTTAAATGTCATAGTCGATAGCACAAAAGGAATAAAGGCACTCTGGAAAGAGAAGGAGCTTTTGTCAGAGATTCTGGTTTCTACAGCCCTTTGAAACAGTTCCCTACTTTTATTTTTGTTTTAATGCCAATTAAAATTATTTTTTTCCAAGCTTCCTGGTGCTTTTGGCCACTCCCCAAGACTATTAGGGAGATGAAGACAAGGAACCGTTCAGTCACTGCAGCCTGCTTGGTGGTACTTCAAAGATGCACCATGCAGAAGCATGCTTTCACATACCCATTAACCCAGTACAGCTTCACACTGCCACTAAGAACCTTAGCAAACACTTTGCTAGCACAAGAGAAGGCATCAAAGAGCGCTTTGGCAGCAAAGCTGGCTGACAGTGTGCATCAGCCCTTGGCCTGAGAGCGCTTACAAGTGTAAACACCATCACATTAGCTCACTTCCTTCCCCCCCCCATCGCGTTGCTCTTGCATTGCATTGCATTTCTCACCTCAAGCCTAAATGACAGGATTCTAATTAGTGTGTGTTCCTTGCCTTTTTTTTTTTCATTTATCACATCAAATCATGAATGTTATGCAATGGGAATAATGCAGAGCATGAGGACTGACAGCATTCCTACTGCCATAGGAGTCAGAAGAGGCCTAATCAGTCAGCTCTTGTTCTGCCTCTTTTTCTCCCTCTGACAGGCACATCAGCCAGTTTCAGCATAGAGGACCGCTGCTATGTGCTGGATATGGTTAATATGTGATATAACCACCTCCTTTAGGCCTGCAGGTACTTATGGAGATGGAATGTGCATGCTCTCTAACAACAACAACAACAAAAAAAAATTGCTATTTGACCTCCATTTTTCTTCATCTGCATGATGTGAGATGGATGAGCAATGGAATAGGACAGTGAGGACACTGCTGCTTTGAGACTACACGTTCCAATTCCCTACAGCAAGTCAGCTAACACCCCAGTAAAATAGGAAAAGACACTGAAAACACCAGGAAAGCCACATGCAACACACCCTCTGAGGTCAGCAACACCTTAGCAACAACATTGAGATCAGCTGAGCCAGTGCAAGCATGGATATTGAATTTTGGGAGACAGAGGATGACAAGATGCTCTCTTTACTAATGCCATGTCTATGCTTAGGCCTACACAAAGCTAGTTTAGCACTATTTGGACAAAATGTGTATAAGATTCTTATTAAAATCCCGTGTATCTCACAGAGTTGTATTAGAGCCATGTCAGAGCCATTCTGTCTTCTTATGATGCTTTAAGCTAAGAAGGTTTTGCAGATGGTCGAGGTCCTATGCAGCAACCAGTGCCTTGCTCACACCATTCAGCAACTGCTTAGAGAGCCTGGTTTTAAGGTCAGAAGTTTAACTCTAGTGAACAGTTTCTACTCTTTACAGGTGTATGAAATTACCTAAGGCAAACCAAATACTTCAGGAAGATGAGACCTGACTCATCTGTTTTGAGAGCCTGAGTCCATGTATCCCCAATGTCTGTCATTTTGGGGTCATGGAAAGACATTATTAAGTATCCCAAGGACTCTGGCGGTGTCTGAAGTGTACATGACAATGAACCTCATTATAGCACTCACGGCACACTGGGTACAAGCAAAGTCAGACCAAAGAATTGAGTAATCATGACTAAAACATGATCACATGGTCAGTTCCCCTCAGGATTAGAAACACAATGAATTCTTCATAGAAAGAGAGAAAAAAAAGGAATGCACTTACCTGATTGCAGCCTTTTGCATGGTAGCAGTGAAACTGTAAGTCTTTAAGCAAAGGATGCTACTTTGAAACTGAGGTATTATTAAAAAAACATAAAAGGACTCTCCAAGCCAAACAGCATTTAGACCTGGCTACAACATATTGCTATGAAGGTCATGGATACCAGTGTATGACCTCGACTAAAAAGTACTACGTAGAAGAGGATTAGGAGAAGGCTCCAAGTCCTAGATGTCTAAAGGAATCCCTTTCATATCTTAGGCAAATTTCCATGATCTCTGTGTTTCGCATCTTTAGAGTGGAATCGTCATGCTTTGGAAGGATCTTGGAATTAAACCTAAAAATACTGACTGCAAAGGCAGATACTTTGGTGACAACTATGCAGTCAGGACCTAATGTTTAGAAAATAAGCAATTCATTACATGATTTTTGTGATGGATCTAACAATATCACAATTCCTGATGAACAACATAGAATCGTAGAATCACAGAATGGTTAGGGCTGGAAAGGACCTTAAGATCATCTAGTTCCAACCTCCCTGCTAAAAGCAGGGATGCCTTACCCTGGACCATGTCACCAAGGCTCTGCCCAACCTGGCCTTGAACACTGCCAGGGATGGAGCATTCACCATGTCTTTGCACAAATCCATTCCAGTGCCTCACCACCCTCACAGTAAAGAGCTTCTTCCTTATATCAAACCTAAACTTCCCCTGTTTAAGTTTAAACCCATTACTCCTTGTCCTATCACTACAAGCCCTGATGAAGGGTCCCTCTCCAGCACCCTTGTAGGCCCCCTTCAGACACTGGAAGGCTTCTATGAGTTCTCCACACAGCCAGTTGTCTTCTCCAGGCTTTTCTCCAGGTTGAACAGCCCCAAATTTCTCAGCCTGCCTTCATATGGGAGGTGCTTTATACAGCAAAGAAAGAAATGCCAACAAGAATGCCACACAACAGGGTGCCACTCTTATGCTAGTTTTGTTTGCACTTGTATTAAGCTCAACCCCAGGGCAATAAAGTTGTAAAGAAGGAAGCACCTCTTACCTACTAACCCTACCATACTGGAAGTGACAAAGGAGAAAAAATTACAAGTGAACTTCAGTAGCAGACCATTCTTCCCTTGCTCACCAACATTGCATTCATACACAAGTCATCAGGAAAGTCAGGGTGGGAATTTTGTTTGGCATAACTTCACTTCGAAGAAGAGAGTGAAACTTTTCATTATCTTCTAGTTTATTTCTCCATTAATAATAATGACTGCAATTTAGCTGTAAGAATGGCTTTGAAAATATACCTTCTCCATTTCAATTTATTTCTACAGCTGCAGAATTACATTGTTTAACTTTTCTTTCTTAAGTGGATTTCCTTTGGCTTTGGTTCCCATTTAATAAAGTGACGAGTTTACTGAAAACAGCCTTTGCAGTTTCAGTGGATTAGTACGGTAAAGCCGAACTTGATTGAAAAATAACTTTACTCCATGCTGCTTTATTGCCAGTCAGCTCATACGATTGACTACAGCTGCGTCTGGTCACCAGACCAGTTATTTCACTTTTTGTTTTGTTTGTTTTCAGTCAGCAATGGCAATACTGATAACATGCACACTCTTCATTTTCACGTTCTGTGTTGTGTGCAGAGTAGACTCCACCATCTGAGTGGAGACACGTCATTAGGAGAGGTCTTTTCCTACTCTGCTGGAGATCGGCAGGCGATAAATGCAAAGAAGGCAAGTATGGACCCAAGTCAGCAATATAATACTCACAATTCTATCCCAGATAAAATATGTGGGTGGCAATTAAGTAGGAAAAGCTTGTCAGAAATCCCTAAGCACATAACTTGATCAGGATTTGATGCTATGACACCACAACAAGCTGCATATCTCTTCAAGGTCTGGAGAGCCTCCATCCCCGACCCATCTCCCATGCTGCAGCACTCTGGGCACAGCTGTGTCCCACAGAGGCTCTTCCTTGACAGCACCCACAGTTAAAGATAGGCATCAGGATTTAGCTTTTATTTGTCTGCTGAAACAAACAGATTTAATCTGTAGTTCATTTTATTATGACATAAGTAACAGCTACTCTGTTCTTACAATGCTGAAAAGGTTTAATTTTGTAGCTGTTTCACAGACGGCACATTAAACCTCACACGTGTAAGCAAACAAAGGCTGTTTGACATCAACAGATGGGAAGTAAAGACCATGGGCTTTTCAAACTCCCCAGACAAACTTTATCTGCCCTCTCCTACCTTGCCCTAAAAATGGAGATAAATGCTGACTTTTACAAATGCCAGTAACGGCTCATACGTCTCTGCTGGCAAAATATTACCCAATTGATTTACTTCTGTGTCCACTGAACATAAGATTTTAAAGCTTATTTATGTAGTTCCTTCCACTCACATACTTCCATTAAAAAACATATATATTACAAAAGATACAATCAGGTACAGAAGTATTATTACTTAGTAAAGGGCACATTTTTGTCACCAACAACATGCTGGCAAGAAAAAGCTTTGAGTTTTGCAATTTCAACAGAAGTCTCGTTGGTATAAAGAACATAAACTTTGCTCACTAAGTGAGAGCCAACAGTCTTCAAGAGAATTTGCCCAGCAAGAAAGCTGCCAAGAGGTTAAGAAATGAAACTCTGGTTTCAGGAGGACGAGCTAGTCAAAGGGAAAACTACTGTCATACAAGAAGCCAAGTTAAACGTTGAGCCTTGCCCTTTAAGTTACACATTGCACGGTGTGCAAGGATATGCTTAGGAAGTGCTGATTTCAGTTGCTACGCAAGCAATGGATCTTTAAACTGCAGCTTGTGTGGGCCCTTTTCTTAATGAAAGTCATCAAGATACTGGACTCTGCAGTTAAAATAGATTTTACCATACAGATCTGAAGCAAATAAAACTGGAGCAGAATGTACTCGCTATAAAAAGTAGGGAGGGGAAGAAAAAAAAAAAGAAAAGTCTTCAAACTTACATTTGTCCCAAGAGTCACATAAAATTTCATGTCTCAGGGTTGTCTTCCAGAGAAACTAATGTTTCCTTGGAAACATGTTTCTAAATACAGTTGTTCCACTCATATCTTGCACTAACAGTTTGTTCTTCAAGTACAGAGATGGGCTAATCAGTGCTGAGTCAGTATCCCTGAAACTTGCCTCCTCTAGTCAAATCTTGACATTTCTCAGGATCCATTTATTTTTAACTGAGAGTGCAACAACAGTAACCTGTGGTCCAAGTTACCTACAAAAGTCAAGGGATGCAAGTCCTCATGCATTTTTGACCTCTGGCTTAAAAATAGAGATGCACTACTGCTAAATGTTCTTCAAATCTGAGACAGCTGGCACTTGAGCAGGCACCGCAGGCATTCCAGAACAGGGACTGTACCCTGACTTTGTACCATGCCTGGCGCACTGGAGCAATACTCACTTGGAAGGATCAAGAGCTGCCCCATCTAAGCTATGATGAAATACACATTTCTGAGGAGCTGCTGGGAACCAGTGGAGGAAATCTGTGAAGTCATCATGGTGCTTGGTTTCAGGAGAGGCGTTTTCTCCCTGCACAGGCACTAATGTATGCATTAGTCTTAGTTTCTTCAAGCATAAAGCATAAGTGGTGATGAATACTTCACTGTTAAGAGTGCAAGATTAAGAAAGAGCTGCATATTTCCAGCATCTCTTCTGGTTACCTTGCATTGAATTTCTTGCCAATATCCACCTACAACTAGGAGGCAGTGCTGGTCCTGGCATGTTTCCTAACAAGATCTCCGAGTTGCAGTGGGTTTGGCAGAGTGCTTGCTGTTTTGTGTCTGCCTACGAAGAGCTGGCTCTGAAAAAAAGTGGGTAGGTAATACCAGCCTTTGCCCTGCCTTCTTTATGCTTTACCAGAAGAGAGGTGCTGGAAGATATCATGCTAATCTCCTGTGACTACCTACTTGGCAGATGGATCTTTTCACTGGCAAACAAGTCTCTTTCCTTGTGATACAAGGAAGGCGTCATGAGTAAGATTATTTGATCTGAAGAAAGGAAGACTTAAGGTTTGACAGGATTTTTTTTTCTCTATGTGAGGTCTCTCATGAGTGGCACTGAGGGAGACTAATTTGTTGTCTCTCCCAGCAAAAGAACTAGGGAATGTCAATGAAAACACCAGGCCACGAGTTTAAAAACAAAATTATGGGAATTGCCTCTTCACATACAACATAGGTGCGTTCTGGAAGGGCTCACAGCCAAATGCTGTGGATTCAACACATTTAGTGAGGGCTTAAGTGGAGGCACATTTGCAGAAGGGAAATCGAGCCATGTTTACTAACTACATTGAACTCCCTTCTGGCTCTGGAAGTGCTGGTTTGCAAGTGGTGGCAGAGTAGATGAGGAAATTGTAAAAACTGCTTATACTAGGCACCTGCTTTTGGCTACTGTCAGATAGAGACACTTGGCTAGACAGACCTTTGGTGCGACCGCAGGGCCTTCAGTATGTTCTTCTATCAGGTGTTATACTGGACAAGTCTCAGCTGTGGGACAGGCCAGAGAGAACCTGGTCTGAAGGCACTCTGCCACAGTCATAGGCTGAAGCAAAGGGTCATTTTGGATAAAAGGTCCTGTGAGGTAGGGAAGAAGTGAGAAAATTTTGTAGTTTTATGCTTGTATAGCAATCTGTGTGCTCATGGGAAGGTGAGAGGTTTGAGTTTGGTTTTCTTTTTTACTATTGACCACTCTACAGTACGGCTTCTACCACTGCAGGTAAGAATATGACTTAAATATGAAATTTAACATCAATTCCAGACAGATATCAATTTACAGTCTTTTTTGAGTGATCTTGGATGGTCCCACCCTTAGACAGACAGAAACATTAAAACAAAAAAGCAGTGATGGAGAAGAACCTAGGTAAGACAACCCTTTTGGTTTTCCTGCTCTAAGAGCTTTCCACTCACTTTTACCAGGTATAGTCAACTGCTTTAACAAATTATTTTATTAATTCAAAATGTATTCCTTATTTATGTAACAGCTGGCCTTGTTAAACCAGCTGTCTGCTAATGAAACAGCCATGAAAATTTCTGCAGTGTACGTCTTACAGGGTGTAGCTATCACTAAGCCCATGGGTGGGAAAGAAGTATTGGCATCCAAACCTGAACACACACAGAAAAACCCCTACAGTAAGCATAAGAACCAAAGTAAATAAATAGGTCTCCTATCACACTCTGAAGGTTGCCACCACCCAGAGCTTGCCAAGGAAAGCACATTCCAGATATGGGGCCCTTCCTGTCTAAGACAGGACTGCCACAATTACTCCCAGAAACGGGTCTAATCTATCAGACTCCAGATCTCTACAGGAAATCAAATACCAGAAATAAAGTCAGGAAAGTGCTACAAAATTATTCTCAGGCAGGCCACCATAGATAATATTTTTAGAACAGAAACAGCCTGCCTGATGTGAACTAGAATGCAAAGAGCAGTTACTTTCTCTTACCCTTGTGAGCACTATTCCACCAATGCCAGCATCCTCCAGAGATTTACTTCTCCATTCCTTTGCAGGTCTGTTTAGTTCAGCCTGCCCCTTAATTGCATCTCAGAGATCAGAAAATGCCACTTTGACTTGGGCCACCTAGGCTGTATGAACACCCTTCTTCTTCCCCTTCCTTTATCAGGAGGGATCCTTGTGCTTAAAGTGTAGGTTTGCTGAGTACTAGGGATATGGAAAATGCTGCTATTAAAGGTTTTCCTAACAATGCAGTTGTTTTACAGACAAAGTCACCATGGTATTTGCTTGCTTCAAAAAGAAAACATTACAATATCAACTGAGTGTTTTTTAAAGAAAACTGCAGCTACCACATGTGCCAGCACCTACTGGCCAGTGTGTTTGCCTTCAACCTGTAAGAGTATCCTGGAACTTTGGAATAAGCTCTGAGCAGAGAAGTTATCAGTCAAATACCAAGGTAAGAATTTTACCCTGATAAATTCTGCCAGAGTGGTGCTACATGAGAATGGTCTTTCAATTCAAAGCAACTCATTGCTGCCTCCATTCTCTGAGACGGGGCAGGAAGAGGGGAAAGTATTTCTTAGTTGGTATTTTTTCAGGAATTGCATCTGGAGCAAAAGATAAGAACCCTACAGTTGTCAAAATGGACTCTGTGTTCTTACTGGGGAAGCAATTCAGACCCCAAGCTCTGCAACTACCTGTCGCATGACATACAAATAATATGCACATCCAAGTGCCTTTTCCACAAAGCCACCTTGCACTGTACTCCCAAGGACATGTCCCCTTCAGAGGATCTGCCACCATGTGCAGTTTCTGAGCAGGAACTTCTCACTCCTTAAACCTCAAATGATCTGCACTGGTCTGGACACTCACCAGCAGTTTCTTATTGGCTTTGAGACTCCATATCCGCATCAGACTTGGAAGTGAGAGGGTGGAATTGTCTCACACTGAGAAATGACGTCAGCAATCCACATATTTTGGAGAAGACATTTCTTTAGGAGCTTACAGTTTCACAGGTTGTAACATGGATCAATGAGGAGTCAGTGGCCAATATAGCACACCTGAATTTCCACTTTCAGTTTGGAAGTACCAACTCATGTTTTTCCTTCAGATGCCCTTCTACTTCTTGCTTCAAATTGTACCTGAACATTCATCAACAAAATTAGCATCTGCAGTTGTCTGTACTGACAAGGATTTTGATAGCAGGTGTTTCAGCTAGCTTTGCAAACCAGTATACTCACTCCTAGTTTAAAACAGTGAAACCCTTTGCCCTGCCTGGAGCTGGTAGTATGAGCAGTATAAGGCATATCACTCCTTGGAAATGGATAATTTCTGCCCTCTACTCTTTGCTTTAGATATAGATAGAAGTTTTTTTCCTTGCTATGAAGTTACAGACCAATTGAGGACAATTCAACAATCCACATGTCCTCTGGGTACCAGTTTGTAGAGACATGCCCTTGTGCTCCACATCCATACTGTCAGTGTCCCAGATCATTGTCCCAGATTTGTACCCTCCTGCTAATTCGTCTCAAAACTACAGAGAAACTCACTGCTAACCCAGTTCTGTCACAACGATCCCCATTTGCTAAACCACCTGAGTCATGAGAGGAGGTCCCAACACACAGCAGGGCAGACCCCAAGAGCAGCAATGCCGTGGCTGGATCACTGTGCCCACCCAGACCCAGGTTTCCCCAGACCCTGCAGACACCCAGTACTGTCCTGCACAGATTTCTGCCATCCTGGGACACACCTGATACTGTCCTTCCTCTCTCGCCCCAGCCTCCAAGGAGGAGTTTTACTTCATACTTTGCATGCCACTGCCTAAAGTACACACAGTGGATGAGATGCTACTTTCTCTGTCTTTGTTAATATCTTTGAGCTCCTTTAATTGCAGTCTGGAAGCTTTTTCCATCCTAGTGACTGGTATTATTTTATCTCTTCCCTGAAGAGTTCAGCTGCCTTTGCTATTTACAGGCATTTCTCTAGGGTTGAATCTCAGTGCTTTCTGGGATCTAGTCACATGTTCCACAAGTTATCCCACCATCCATCCCTCTTCTGCTGCTTGAATCAAGTCAGAAAAAAAAAACAAAACAAAACAAAACCCAACATGCATACTTCTCTCTCTCCCCCCTGAAAAAAAAAAATCTATGCCATTAAAAACTGACGCAACATATACTTTGAAAGGCCAAAATTCACCACCTTGTAATCTGCTTCACCATTCTACCACTAGACAATAAGATTAAGGTGTTTTGTTGGGCTTTTTTCCCCTATGGTCCTCTCTTGACTCAAGCTCTGTTACTTGCTTCCACGTCACACAAGCATTTTCTGACAAGAAGTCCCTTTTTTCATGTGGTTTCTGCTGGATGTACAATCTTTTCTAGTTAGTGTTACTTTGCTTTCCCTTTCTGTTCTCTATTCGCTAAACTGGTAAGTTCAAACTCTATTACACATACCAAGTACCAGAAAACATAACATTTCAAAAGAGATCAGAAAAGGCTGGTTTCAAAAAGACTTGGGACAATCCCAAGACCAGCTCATGGAAGCACTGCAAGGATAGACTGTAACTCACTAGGTGCACACAGACTTGTTGGTGCTCTCCAAATGCCTGCCTTCTGTAATCTGCATTTCTTGATGTTGAAAGCAAATTGCTCCATCTTGCTTTTTAGCAGTTCTTGTGGCTCCTTGCTCACTACTTCTCTGGCTCTTTCTTCAGGTTTGATAATTTGATGTCCAGTAGGAAAGTCCCTTTGCACTACTGTGACACAAGATTGTGTCCTTTTATTAAAGGCCAAGGGGAAAATGTGGATACAAATCACAAGCATTTTATATTTCATTTTTTCTGCACACATACAAAAAGTAGATAGAAAAGCAAACACAACAGATCAGCACTGTAAATAATTCAGGGGTGTGAAAGGTTCATCTAAAGCAGCATCCATAGAAGCATCACTATTTTAACCTGCTTTCAGTTTAAATGTTTTCAACAATTAGGAAACAGCTATGCCTGACACTTCCTTTTAAAAGCACTCTCATCACTAAGTACATGATTCCTCAGCTGACTAAATGCTATTTAAGATTTGCAAAAGAACCACTGACTCCTCTTGTATAATTTGGGAACAACTCCTTAATAAGATTGATCAGCAGCTCAGACCTTGTGGAAAGTGTGCAAGTGTGATGCATCAGAAAGAGCCATTTAATTGCAAAATGATGTAAAATAATACTTTGCATGCAAAAAGGATTCTGAGTGAAAGGAAGAAAGAGAAAAAAGGAAGTATTCATGCACATTATTAAGTATATATCAGTCTCCAGATTTTGTCTTCACATCAGTGTTAGCATCTCAGATGTTTTTGCAGCTCCAAAGAAGGATTACCCAATACAAACATGATTTACTGAAGCGTTGATTTCAGTTTTGGTTAGTGTTATCTTGTGTTGACGATAGTTTGTGATTTTTTTAAATGCAAAGTGTACTGAGTTATATTCGATCATAAGGAATGAAAATTTCCTAGCAGAAGGAAGTTTTTAATTACAAAACCCCAAATGTAATCCTACTAATTGAAAAATATCTTTCAACTGTGAGTAGGCCATACGCCCTGCAGCCATGTTTGCAGAGAGATTCCTTGGACTACTCTCTAGACCCAGAAGCAGGAAAAGAATGAGCTAAGAAGGTGCCACAGGAAGACTGGTGGTGGTCATGGGAAAGGACAGGTATTCTGGTGCAGCTCAGAAGCCCGAAGTATTATTTGGAGATTTCAGGACACCTACATGTTAGGAGCCCAAACAATGTACCTGTTGCTTAAACTGTTGAAATGACTCACTGGGTATTTCTTTAGTAAGTTGCCAGTGTTTTCTGGACACATTTGGTGGGCTTTTTTTTTTAGCTGGATTGCTTCCACCATCTTTTATTCCCTTGCCAGCTTAGTTTTTATGCTGCATTCTGAAACAGCTGAAGCATTTGCTTAATGCTTTCAGAAAAATGCACTCTCACTCTTACAAAAAAGTCTTTTTTTTTAAACATTTACTGATATTCCAAGACACATGACAAGAAAAGCAATTAAGAGACATTTTTCCCCATATACATTCAATTTCTCCATTTCCTACAGTAATTTGGGTCCAAAATGTAGGTTTTAGTAATTTTTCCAGAATCATTCAAAGACACTTTTGATGCTGAGTTGAAGCTGGTTTCTCCAGCCAAGAATTTGCCTCCTAAAAGCTTGTGAGAGAAAGTCAGTTTTGAGTTAATTTTCATTATCTTCAGAGGTAAACACAATAAACAGCATAAGCAGCAAAGGACACTTGCTGCTTGTTCAACAGTACAGTAAATCTATCCTAAAGCTTGTAGAACCAGATTAAAACCCACATCATACAAAATGCTGAACTAACATAAAGTTAACCTAGCAGCTTTATTATTTAAAAGAAGTTGCAAGCTAACTTTGTCTTAACAAGTTCTAGACCACATCAGTTAGTATCTGGTCTCCTGCAGCTGGCAAATTCTCTGTTGCACGTTCTGGTGACTTCAGCAGAGAAGCAACTGTGAGCCCAGGTGTGATCTCCAGCACCTCTGTGTTGTTTTATCATACAATAACAACATACATTCAATATTAACAGCAAATGGGCTAGGCAGCATTAAAATAACCCCTGGTTTTAATGAGCTGTGGCATTAGGAAATATTTCCCTCATGAGTTAGGCCGTCACACATTAGCCTGTGCACCACATCCTAGCATCAAACAGAAGGGGAAAATTAACATCAAGTTTGTCCTTGGTTCATCTCGGATTTTAGCCCAGCCAGTTGCAATCCAACCAAGGACCAGCCTCAAGACTTCCTTTTGTACTAATTGAGGGCATCTGAATACAGAGCAAGAAGAGCAGATTCTGTCTGTCCCACTTCAGCTCCTTGCCCATGAAGGTCTAGAAGCAAACTAAAAGCTTTTTATACCTGTAAATATACTGTCTGAAAAAGCCTGGATCAGACCTTATTCACAAAGGAAGGGATACTCTCATAGAAGGTAATGAGAGACATCTTTAAATGCAAACAAGTATTATCTACTACTTTTAATATGAATATCATATTTGACTAGGTTTATAACTCAATCACGTCATTCATTATTACCTGGTTTTAGAAACAGTGATTGTAACTAAACCATTAAACTACCTCTCTAACTGCTATATGACTAAACTCGGTGCTTAATGACGTATGCTTTTCCCTACTTTTATCACAGATACATGGTTTACATACCTAACGAGGGCACCCTTGTGCAAAGATTTGCTTAATGTTCTCCAGCAATTCTCAAACACAAGTGGTCTGTGCAAAGTGGGAAATAGGGAAGAGCAGTCTACATCCTTCTGTGATTCTATGGCAAACCAGATGTGGATTTTATGCCAGCTAAAGTTAACCTGGTGGACAAAAGAGTTTATTTTAACTTGATCACTCAATTCAATTCACTGCACAGTCACACAAACACTTGTGGCTGTGTAAGCCAAGGGGGAAAAGGGTGTGTTATAGCTCTGCCTGTCTTGGCAGCAGCAATGGCTTATTTCTAGTTAAACTGTATGTAAAAATATGCCTTAATAGCCCTTGAGCCATTTTATTTAGTCTCCTGAGTCACACACACATCACATAGATTTTTTGCTGCTGTCCAAACTGGAGACACTTCATAAACAAAGTCCTCACAGGGGATGGAAAATTATGATACATCTAATCAAACATTCAGTGATCCAACAGCTGTATATAATGGCTGTATGTTCAGAAATATTTGCAATATGGTATTTAGAAAAGGTGACTGCTGAGATATGTCACCAACATGAGAGAAGCAAACAAATGACTCTATCTGTATGCCAGTGTCACCACCTTTCACAAGCACTTTGGAATGACAGCTAATCTTTTGACTGTGTGGCTATGAAAAAAAAACAACGAATAAACATGACAACAACTTAAGATTCTTAAAAGCATTTAAAAATGTAACATAGAGCTGTGATACAAACCAAATAAGTGTAATGTATGTTAGCAGGTTGGCTGTCCATTCTTTCCTGTGTATCTGCAGAGCTGCTCTAAGATAGCATGCCTGTACTACAAGAGAAGTCATAGAATCATAAAATAGTTAAGGCTGGAAAGGATCTTAAGATCATCCAGCTCCAAGTCCATTCATTTTCTTTCTCCCTTCTGTCCTTATCTCTACTTACCCTTTGATAAACCACAGAATAAAGTATGCATATTGTTGATCTAGAACAGTTAATTTACAAATTTTATTAACTGCTCATCCCAATCATACTCCCAAAGATGTACAGAGGAACTTGCTTTGCACAAGTGGCTGAAGATGTAAGTACTGAGAGCTACCTTCCTCCTTTCCTTCTTTGCATTTATCATACCTACCCCTGGGTGATTTCCCCATTCAGTCTTTGATCTTGTCTGTAATCTCGGTACACAGTTATCTGTTCCTCTTCCCTTCTGTTTGTTCTTTCAGTCTCATAGCAGATAAAGTAGCACAGATCAACAGAGGTAGTTCCCCTGCTTACCAGACAACCAGAACAATGCATAACCCATTTCTGATCCTGCTCCAAGATAGCTGTGGTTAGAAGAGGTTAGCAACTCCAGCTATAACATTTCAGGTCAGGACAAAATTAACAAAATGCCCCTTGGGCATCTACGCATTAGGCTGCCCAAAGGCAGCAGCTGATGCACCATCTAAGGAGGCCTAATAGGAGAATTCAGTCCCTGCTCATGCATTAAATATCAAAATCACAAGGGACTGCTACCTTTTAAATAGAGCTAACCATAAAAGGATCTTCTATATTGGTTATTTCATATCTGAAGGAATGAATAATTAAAAGGCAGTAGATATTCTGTAGAAACTAATTCTTTAGTTAGGAACAGAACAACATCTAGCAGAACAAGACTTTCATATGTAAGAAAAAGCTTAGAAGAGTTAAAGATCAGTCACTCAGACACACACAGAGCAGGCGGACATGCAAAGTCCCACTGGTCCTGAGTCACTATGACTCTCACCGAGTGATGTGTTCACCACACGGGCACATCCCTGCCTTGCACAAGACTCACACAAATGTCCTGTTTTCCCCATTCTGGTGGCACGTTACAAGCAGATGAAGATTCCCTCTTTTTTAGTTCAACTTTACAAGCTGCTTCGGGATTAAATGTGCCACGTGGTTAAACAAGAGCTGTGCTCCGAGCGTGGGATTTGACTTGCATTAGCTGCAAGACTCCGCACTGGTGGAAATGAAACAATAAACTTATCTTGTTCCAATGACTTCATGGTGTGCAAACAGAAGCCAGCTAAATACAGATCATGCTTGCAAAATCACTTTCCATAGGTGAAGCCTACTAAAACCCCTGCTCTCACTGAAGCTGCAAAGCCTGCTGCTGTCCTTGGCAGCCCCTCCAAGGGGGCTCAGTGGTGCAGCTCCAGCGGGGCTCTCTCACTGAGACTGGCTGGGCACACACAGCATGGTGCACACCCACCCAGGCAGGGTGAGAAGTAGAACAAATGCTTCTCTACTCCAGAAATCTCTGTGTTACAGCACTGAGGAGAATGCTAGCTCTGCTGCCCACAGATATGTGCAAGTCTGAAGCAGAGCGGGCAGCTACACTTCCCTCCACACCAGCCTGGCAACTTTTAAGTGCCACTGGCATAGCCAGAAGTCCTCTTATCCCCATTAGTGGGCGGAAAAAATACTATGGATTACCTCAGGCTAAAAGGTGGATCTATCATTTGAGGCAAGGATGTGAAAACAAGGAAAAAAATCTTAGAATAGCTTTTGAAGACAAAGTTCCTCCAAATACACAACTTACTGAACTGGTGGAAAACACTGGAAAACAGATCATGGAAGAGTCTGCTGCCCACCTCCACTTATGAGTGAGTCCTCACTACTATAGAATGAAATGTTGCAGCCTCAGTCACAACCAATATTCTCTGAGAAGCAATCACACTGCAGCTGGCATTTGCTGGCTGTGGGAACAGAAGCCTGAAGGCAGAGTGCAGAGCTGGCATGAGGCTCAGGCACAGGTCTTGTTCTCTAGTCTCTGCAAAGACATTCCTAGGCACTTGTAACACTGCATTTGGTTCTGGGCAGGTGGTTCTGTAACATCGGTAAAATTAGGCGGCATAAAAAACACTTGGTTTTCCTCCATCAGGTGTTCCGTTTTGGTTTTGTTTTGTTTTTTAAAGCTGGGCTATTTCATATGAAGAAAAACAATTGTTTTAACAATTGGTAATTACCCACTGGCTTTTTGCCTGCCCCAGCATATTAATGTTTTTTCAGGTCTCCTTTAGAATTCTCAACAGGCAAAGTTCAAGAGGAAGAGCATGAAAATACAGCCTATGCGAATGCACACCCGGTCACTCTTCATGCAGTCACAGACATGCTGGATGGAAGAGACCTCTGAAAGCCTGTATCACAAAATCATAGAATGGTTTTAGTTGGAATGAACCTTAAAGATCATTTAGTTCCAATTCCCTGCCATGGGCAGGGACACCTTCTACTAAACCAGGTTGCCCAAAACCCCATCCAGCCTTGCCTTGAACACTGCCAGGGATGAGTGTCATGGGTTCAGCAGCAGCAGTCGTTTTTCTCCTTTAAGTAGTAGCTGGTGAGCACTGTGTTTTGGATTTTTGCCTTGGGAACAGTGCTGATAACACCAGTGTTTATAGTTATGGCTTAGAATGTTTAGGCTGGCCAAGGACTTTCTGAG